>CM062816.1:1299301274-1299454409 GCA_031772625.1 Pinus tabuliformis
AGGTTTTAGGGATCAAAAATTACAACGGAATAGCACATCCATCACCATGTTTCATTGTTTTCAAATTTCAGCAGATGAATATCACACTGGATATCCATCACTGCTTACAGAATCAAATGAAAAGTGAATTTTCAGCATATAGACCAAAAATTTTGCGTGTAGCAACATAGCCTGTCATTACTCACAACATTTATCGTAGATAATATGTTGTTGAAAACACCTGTTTAGATATAATCTTAAAGTGTCCCTCGGTCATAATAGAAGAAGCAATCAAATAGTCATATTTAGGCATGTTACTAGAGCAACATTCCTTTATAACAAAAACGAAGTTTTCTTTCGCCACAAGATAGCTTGGAATACTTACATAAGGATGTTGTCATTTTGAAAATAATGTTGAATCTAGCAGCCTTTAATGGAAAAAGAGGGCATTTCATTAATTCCCATTCACAACCCTATATTTTCTATGTTTACACCTGTATCCATTGCCTACAAGCCAACAGGTAGAAGCACTTCACTATTTATTCTCAACATTCAATAAAGTAGAGGGTACCCCTGCCTATATCATTAAACAACACCATGTGATAAGTTGGAGACACATTTTCATCCTAGTGTATATTGTGTGTCTAATTTAATCGTTTCCTATGGTGTGGCCATGGGCTACCCTACAATTTAAAAAAAAAAAACATCTGGGGTAGGGAGATTGCTCTCGCTGTCCATATAGATCTATAGGGGATAACCCCAGTGGTGACACAAATCCTTCAAACTTCCCACATTTACTACTTTTCTTGTTGGCTCTCGAGCAAGACTTAGCACAGAAAATGGAGCAAATCCTTAGTTTGTATCCATGTCTACACCTAACAATATGGCAACCTCAAGTTGTTCCATGTATTGGATGTATTGGTGGGGAAATGCGTACACAATGAAATGTCTTTTGATGTGATGAAGTATCATAGATAGAATGAAACACATTATATAGCTCATAGGAATAATTTGCAACATCAACAACATACCAAGTTTAATATATAGCATACAACCCTAATGACTTATTTCCACCCCCATGTCCAATGTTGGAAACCTCCCTTTGATACCACTTTGTAACACATCCCCCTAACCCAATAATCACAGGTGGTTACTATGCTAACCCGACTCTCAACATGCAATAATGAGAAGGGGGTATAAATTTTGTCTTCTTCTTTATCATTAAAACAACCCAAATCATGATATTTGTCTCATTGAAATGTTTCCAGTGATATAATTTTTTTCCCTAATCGGGATCTAGAAACAAAAGATGTGTGATTTAAATTTTTCCTCCTTCATTATGCTGGGGCACTTTGTCATGCCACAAGACCCCATGAGGTTCCTACATGGCATATTACCCTCGGGTGCATACATCTTCTTCCCCAAGATAACCCCTTTATAGATATTTCTCAATACCTTATGACCTTAGACTTATATATGTATATACTTATGTATATACCCATGTGGACCCTATATATATAAAGTGGACTATAATTGTTCGACTCCCTTGTATATAACCATCGATATTGTATATTTATAGGGCAACCTTCACGCAACATTATTGTATATATTAGTATTTTGAGCCTTAATTATTTGCAGGATCCCCTGCATGATATATGTTATAAAGGCATCAAGTTTGTGTGTGTGTTTGTGCATATAAATATTGGTGTTTATGGGCCCCTCCTCACCAATATATAATATCAACATTAGGGTAAAATATGAACATTTCAATACAACATTTGACATGCAATAACAACTATATAAACTTTGTGAAGTAAATATTATAATACGACCATAAACATTTCAATAGTCGATTTATGATACATTCGCATGGGGGCACATGTTTAACCTTATATATAGTTGTGGGCTCCTATATTAATCTGATGATGGAGGGAAGTAGGCATGTTCAATCACTTTGATTGATTGCGGACCCCCCGCTATCCTCCCTGTGATGTCATCAGGGGGTTTGCGTTCAATGTTCCATTCATAGTTCCACCTGGATTCATCTAATAGTTCTTCCTCATCTCTACTAGATCACTGACGTGTGGGGGCCCAACCCTAATTGGTATGGAGAAGGAGGGGGGATTTGCTATTTGATCCTCATTGTCCAATTCCATGAAATCCTAGCCATATAAAGTATGGATTTATTTACAAGTCAATGTCGGCCATATGTGCCATAGGACCGAACCACCCGCAAATTTCATAAGCGCTAATGCATTATGACATTTTTCATCTTCACCATATAACTTACACCTTGAGGTCTTGGTACTACAAGTCCTTAACTGCCTATGATGTACGATCGAAGTGATTGACCTTAGGTCTTAGTGTTAACCATCGATTCTCTTCATTATAGTCGTATGACTTTTCATGCAATCAAGGGTACACAACCATGGCGTTTGACTTCTTTATGAGTGCAACACCAATGGAATTGATCTCAGTGATCTATGCTTGGCCCATAACATGAATTTTATGTTTGTTTCTTTAGTTATATTTGGGACATACATGTATACATGTGTGTGTTTTGTTGTATGTGGATTGTTGCCACTTACGATACTTGGGACATGGTTTGTGTTTTCAGCCCGTAGACACGCTTGGTCGGTAAGTGGCCTATGTGACAATTCGATATGAGTTTTTTTTACTCTACTTGTCACATGTTTATATCACATCCATCAGTGTTCAAAATGGGGACGAGTCATATTTATTCCACACTTAACTGTAACAACCCTGGTCAAAAATCCATGTAATAAAGTTAATAAAGGCAAAATAATAACCATGGTCATGGAACACGTATTCCAAGCTTAATATTGGGTAAAAACATAGTGATGGGATCACTTGTTATTAATTAATGGCTATGGAAATTGGAAAAGGAAATGGCTAAGGCTTTGGAAAGGCAAAGTGGCATTAATTCGCATTTTATTTATGAAAATAATGGAAATTAGGAGAAAAGGGAGGTGAAAGGTCACAGGTTGCATGTGAGGAGGAAAATGAAGGAAAATAATGGACAATTGAAGAAAATATAGGCCTCATTAATAAAAATGCTTCTAAGGATCAATTGATAGACTTTTGTCAGTTCAGTTTTGGAGCTCTCTGTTTATTCTCTCTCTCTCATACTCTTGGGCACTTAGATTTTTCTTGGAGCACTCTTGGAGGAGTGTGGCATACTTGAATTTTTGGAGCAAGAAGGCAAATGAAGAGCAAGAAAGCAAAAGGGGAAATCGGGATCAGCAGCTACAGCGGGTTTTCTTGCAAGTATCAAGTTGCATGTATGATTTCCTTGCTAATTTTGGAATGCATGTCATATGCATGTGGTTATTTGTCTATGATCTATCATTCACATGGAGGATTACCTGGATTGACGGTGGATTTTCCTAACCTTTCTATTTCCTGGATAGCCACAGTGTTGTGGGTGTCTTTCCTTTTGTTTTTTGGTTGGTTCTCATGTTCCTTTGGTTGTGGGTTGAGTTACTAGTTCCTGGAAGCCTTGGTTGGAGAAATGCTTTGGAAGCCTTGTAACAACTTGGGTTGATTTACTAGTCCTGGAAGCCTTAGTTGGACAAACGCTCTAGAATCCCTTGCTGGGTCGATTTACTATTCCTGGAAATCCTGGTTGGACAAATGCTCTGTAATCTCAGCATTAGTTGTGGGTTGAGTTACTTGTTCTGGAAGCCCTGGTTGAAACAAACACTCTAGAGGCCTTGACAACTTGGGTAGAGACCAATCTGGTGATGGTTAGTGATGTACGACCGTGAGGTGGAATCACTAGTTGAGGTTTGAGGTGGTTTGGCCTCTGGAAGCCCTAGTTTGGTTTTGTTGGATTTTTTCCATGAGATCCCACATTCATGCTTGGAATATGGCACGAGGGTGACTGACTGAAAGAGAGATTTGGTTCAGCCTAGTCTATGGTCGGGTGGTTCGTGGAAGTCCCAGACCTGGTTTCATTTTTCATATGTTAATAAGAGCTTCTTTCCTCTTATATTGATGGGTAAATATACTTGTTTATACATGGTTTTTATGGCTGATATATTCTTGTTATTTCTATTGGTTATATGTTGGTCATGAGCATGTTTTATGACAGTGATGATGTATGGCTCTCATCATGTTTTGATTTGTAAATGAATGAGCAATGAATATATGACCTAATAGATGATAATGCAGCTAATGTGATAAGGCATCAATGCTTCTTAGTGATTCTCAGATAAGTATGAGACCCCTATGCTCAGATCTGTTGTTATGACCTGTAGAATGCATATTTGTGACATGTTTGACGAAATTCCTATCATGGCTAATAGGGGTCAGATCAAGTCTTTGTTCAAGTATTTGCATTAGTACCATTGTTTTGATGTTACTTTTTATTTATGGAAGTTTCATGAAGTTCTGTGTAGTGGCCTGACTCCTGGCCCTGAAAAAGTGGCATAGAATATGGTGCCACATGCTCAGATCTAGCTGGAAAAGTCCCCAGTTGCTAGCATGCCCTTGTTGTGGGAGTGATTGGAGGATCCAAGTTGCATGCATTTCCATTTCATGGGAGCAATTGAGACTCTAGGTTAGTAAAAAGGTAATTTTCCTCAAGGGTTGGTCACCTGGAAGGGTTGGTTAGCTCCGAGAAGTTTTGTACCATGTGTGGAAGGTCAGATTGGTCTTGTCATGTCAGTTCCACTTCCTTAACTGTACTTGGGGAGTTGAATCAGATCATACTAGCCTCTCGTCACATGTTTACCCCAACATATCGCTTAACTTGGGTAACTGTGGGAGGAGGTGGTACATCAACCATACATAATATAGATATATGCATATTCGATGCCTTACAAGCTCTAATAATACATGGTTTTAAACTAACTTCTGATTGGCACTGTTGTGATATGTGTGTGTGTGTGTGTGTGTGTGTGTGTGTGTAAATATATTATATGAACTTCCCCATTTGTTGACCTTGTAGTCAAATTTTAAGCTTGATGACCATGATTTACCATAGTTACAGATAGAATTTACAGTGTGCACTTTTCGCCAATGCATGTTTAGTAAATATGAATGCAAGTCGTATATTGTAGCTTTTCTTATACCATTTGAGAACATATCATTATGAGAATAATATCCCTAACCACTCTTTGTGCTAGAGTAAATGGATTCGAGATCCCACTCCTATTTAAGATTTTAGCGTCATTATATTCCGACTCAGGACTAAAGGTTACAGCAAGGTGGAAATTTGTTCAATGATCGATATATGTCCAAACTTGTGTAGATTTGGGATTGACAGCCAAGCTCTCGTATTATGCAAGGATATGAACATACATATAAATATAGGTGACTCATTTTGGAAAACTCATTCTGGATGGTTCAATGTGGGACTAGTTTCCACTGAGTATTTTGCTACACACGTTATTTCATCCAACATGAAATAGACATTGGTAATGTGAAAAATCAACAACTATGATTTCGATATAAGAACAACCATTTCTAACTTTTTGTTCAAATGCTAATTAGATCAATTGAATTAAATGATAGAGACATAGATTTCATTGTGTAAACCACACATACATAATAATTATCTCAATTGATTTTGATCAACTAAGTTCGAGACAACCGTCTCTCCACCCAACCATTGACAGGTAACAACCAAATTTCTCTTGCAGTTATCACCCTTGAGCTAGATTCGAGAGCTGAAGGAGATTGCTCAAAGGAAGAAACCTAATCTTCCATATGAACAGGTGTTACACAGGATTTTGTCACTGTCCCTATACTCCCCGTCTACGATCCTAGAGGACCTTTATAGTGTACCTGACATGCTTTCCTATCATGAAGAAACTCCCATTGTGTCCCTCTTCATGAGCAAAACAATTCCCTTTTGCATCATTTCCCACAAATCTTCTGTTTATCCCAGTTTACAAGACCGACTCTAATGACATGTGTCCTTCTTGCGCCGATATGCAAGGATTACAACTGTCCCTAGAGCCGATCGTATCGATTGAACCCTTTCTTAGTCGCACCGATCCTCTTTTGGATTTTTTTTTAAATATGGAGCCGAAGCTTCCAGCTCTAGAAGCTTCGTAACGGAAGTCTGGTAAATGAATAGGCCAGATGGAGTCGAGGAGGTTAGTTTGGGATCCTTTCCCCTATTAGGATGGAACTTATCCAAGAGATAAGGCCTTCTCCCATGAAAAGAGGAACCATCTCCCCTCCATCTAAGCTATATAAACCTATCTTTTTCCCAAGCACAAGTTAGCTGGTAGTCCTAATTAAGTTCTGGCTGAAGTTTTTATTTTGGAGTAGTCAGCAAGCTACCCATAGTTTGTAGCTTTCTAGTTTGTGTTTAAGGGAGAATTGTGAGTTTAGTTTGGTGTGAAGACTAAAGGGAAGAGCCTTGAGACTACCATTGTTGAGGCTATCCATGAGATGCTAGCAGAAGTGTGTGGGAACCTAGATATGTTAGAGGAGAACAATAACGTCAAGACATCGGTTGTAACCTCTTCTTGAACTAATATAGATGCAACTATCGATTGATTTCCTACATGAAATGCCATCTCGCATATTTACGGCTTAAAGTTTCTTGACATGTTAAGTAGTCTGAATCCAATTTTTATGTTATCATGTTTGTTGTTTGTTGTTGTTTACTTGTTTCAGGTGTTCGAAGGAAGGAAACGGAAGATAGCTGGAGCGAGGAAGCAAGATCGTCACCAAGTGGAATAGCATACTAAGAGGTAGGCCCTCTTATTTGATTCTAGCTTAAGGAGATATTCCATAGATTGTTTGTTTGTGGCTAGACCCACTCTCTTGGGCTAGAGGAATTGTTTGTGTTCGCACTTAGAATTTACCTGCACCACAAATTGGTGACTCTGTTGGGGACCCAATCCTTCTATTTGTTTGTTTGTAATTTCATGGTTTTGTGTGAACTTTTCTAGTATCACCATTTCCCTTTAGTCTTGTCTGCTTTTCTTGGTTTACTGCTCTGGGTCTGAAATTTACAGTAGCAAGTCTGGTCTCAGCCTTAGAAATAAATTTATTTTTTCCTTACATCCTCGGTCAATGCGTTTATTTTCTTAACAGTCGCATCGATCAGCGCAAATTGCTTAGAAATAGTCGCGCCAACCCCCTTCTGGCACTTGTTGTCAGTTTGGCAGTCGCGTCGATGCCTGTAGGTAAAGATTAGGGTTTGCCTTAGATCTCAACCAGTGTGTCTTGCTCTCTTGATTTCTACCTCTAAGCTTGTTTAGGTTGTGTTCTCCCTGATTGGAAAGCTTCATTTGGTTTGGTTTATGTGCTTGTTGATTTGCCTTCTTTTTACTTGATTTCTTGAGTCCTTGGATGGTTGGTGGCCCTAGGGCATCTAGGTTGTCATCCATTCAGCTGATTGTGAACTCAGTGAGTCAAGTGATTGGTGAATTTACTCCTTGCATTTCGTTTGTAGTCCTCTTGTTGCTTTGATCTCCATCACACAAGTTTGAAAGGTTTCGTTTGCTTAAGCGTCTCTTTTCCAGCATAGATCACATTGCTTGTCTTGTTTTTTATAGAGTCATTGTGTCATTGGTTTAGAAGAAAATATCTTTTGTGTCTTTTCATTTGCTTGAGGATTGATTGTCTCGAAAACTTTTTCATTGAAGTGTTTTATGAAAGATTCATTTTGTCATTTCATGAAAAGTACATAATTCTAGTTTGTTGCATCAATGTGTTATGTTAGTTAGCATCATTGACGACTAGAGTTGCATTTGCATTTGAAAAGAAAAAGGAATTCTCTTTACTTGTGAAAGGACTGCTTGAAGTGCACTTATTAGGAAAATAGGAATTGGAAAGATTTTTTCATTAGTTTATTTTTAAAAAGTAAAGTAGTGAAAAAATCATTTTGCTTTCATTTGCTTGATTGTTTGCATTTGATTGTGTTTTCTACTCTCTCTAGTGTAAACAATTCATCGAATTGAAAGAGTCTTGTCTCATTTAGCTACATATAGGATTTTTCGAGTCACATCGCTAAGGCCTGAAAAACCAAGACATAATTCAAGATAAACTTTAAAATGAACTCAATTAACCTAAGGCGCATTTGAAACCTAACGATCACATCTAGAAGGTCTAGGCTAGAGATGTGTTCCGGCGTCTTTAAACCTATCATTTGTCATCAGCTTTGGCACTAGACAACGCTAGTACAGACTTGTGCTCCCCATACTGTCGTGTATATGAAAGGAGACCCCATTAGGTTTCAATCCTTTATCCATAGGAAGTCAAGTATGTCGCCTTGTAAACGTGATACACCAAACACAACATTCGGGGAGATTACCTGCCCATACTTCTCGGTTTTCCAGGAGGCATTCTATAGTTCATGGTTAACTGGTAATCCTTTTTACCTAGATCATCCTGAGTAGTCATTTGATCTTTTTTACTCATTAAACTTAAAAGATTGTCTGAACACTTGTCCTTTCGAGCTCGTTTCAAATCGAAAGTGATAGAGTCATCTTTGCTTCTTTCTCGACTCTTAAAACATGAAAGAGCACCAGTTTGTTTATGCGTCTTAAAAAATTGTTGCCCACAATCTCATAACATCCTTATTAGTCTTTTCTAGACCAAATCGTGAGTATTCTTTAAAGTAAATTTTAAAGCCTTGAAATTTATCTCTCTTTTCTTGTTATTTGAGACAAAGTCATCGTGGTTGAACCTTCTGGTTCACCTAGTTCCTCTTCCTCTCCTTCGTCTGAAAGATTGTCTGAGGAGCCATTTCCTGAATTACCGCAGTCACTTGAGGACTAAGGTGTTGAACTCTAAATTGTTCTGAGCATTCAACCTTTGTCATCTCGTCCTCCACCTCCCTTAGATACAAGGTCACTTTATGATATTGGCCCAGAATCTCTAGACAATCTTGTCCAGACTCCTGAGAGTTCGCAGAATCCTGAAGGTCAGCTTGGACTGGTTGTTTATCCTATGAATCCTTTGTTCGATCCTATTGTGATATCACTGCAGCGTCCATACAGTCTGTACGATCAACTAGGTATTCCTTTGGAATTATCCCCTCGAACATCTTCGATCGTTCGTCATCGCTTGTTTCCACCTATGGAATCTGAAGGCGAAATTCCAATCTCCTCTCCAAGTCACTCGGAGGTCTCCACTCCACACACTGTCGAAGAGGAAGAATATCCTTTTCCACCTAAAGGTTTCCCCTACATGGGAAGCATTCCCATCAGTGTTTATCGAGATTTTCCACCTAATTATGTGACTTTAGCACAATTGGTCTCAAGTACACCTAGTGCCTCATCGCTTTATCATAACCCTGTTTGGGCATCTGGCGCTATGCCTACCATAGGTCCGTTCATTCATAACCCAACCTCCCAATAGATGGTGATTTTTGCAGTCACTTCAGTCCCTATACGACCCACCATTCTAAATCCTCTTGTCTCGTATGTTCAAGTAACCCGTCTGATTCAACCGAAGGTCTCGAGTCATGTCTCTATCAGTTCGTCAATCCCTCCAGCAAGTGGACAGGTTGTCCCACCTAGGGGGCAGAACCCGAATGTTTCTATGGTGTCAGGCACAACCAATGTGAGTGGCTCACAAGCTCACATGGTTGGGATGAACCAGCCTTCCTCTGGTGCTATTCAACACCTTCTTAGATCAAGCAATGTCCAGTACCAACAGGTCCAAAATCCCGTTGGTCCATTTGGGTCAAGCAATTTCTAGTATCAACAGCCTTATGAGGCTCAAGTTTAGTACCAAACTCCTTATGTTCCATATGGTTCCCAAGGAATGGTCAATCCGCCTTACGTCCTTCACCCTGGATAGTATGTTCAGCCTGGTCCATCCACCATTCCTGGTGGCTATGGCCAGATACAGTTCAGAAATTTTCAAGGTATCAATCCGGGAACTGTTCAAGTACCCTTGCAGTAGCAAGGACAGCCTCTGTAGCAACAAGGGAAACCTTTGTTACAGCAAGGGGCTGCCGCAGCAAGGACAGTTGCAACAGCCGAAGGGTCAACCCTTGAAACAGTTGTATCAAACCATGGAGCTGCAGATGCACTATGTTCAACAAACCTCCCAGCCTATGTCTTTGCAAGGCCAACCTCTGCAGCTGCAAGGATAGCCTTTGCAGCCGCAAGATCAATCCTTGCAGCAACAAGGGCAACCCGGGTAGCAGCAACCCTTATACTCATATCAACAGGTTCAACCCTTGTAAGGACAAGGTTAGGGTCAAGTCCTGCAACAGTAGGCCCAAAATCCTAATGTCTAAGGAGAGAAAGTGCAAAATCCTTATGTCCAAGGGCAACAGGTCTTAAATCCTTATGTCCAGGGGCAACATGTTCAGAACCTGTATGTCCAAGGACAGCAGGTGCAACATCCATATGTCTAAGGTCAACAAGATCAACATCCTTTTAACCCATATGTTGCTTATCAGCAACCTATGGCTAGATAGTTGCAAGGCTTTCAAGGTCAAAATCCACCCTACGGGCAAGGTAACCTACAGTGGAGGCAAAATCAAATGCCCTATGGACAAAACCCTCCACTATGGGGACAAAATCCTTACCAGCAGGGATGGGCTCCCCCATTTGGACCCACTTATCAACCTCCAATGCCTTTTAACACCCATTTGTCATTCTTGGCTACACTAGAGTTGCCATATGTGTCTCAACTCACGAAAGATCTGATTCTTCATTCACCATACTCACCTCCAGTGCCTTCCAAGATTCTGAGTGATTGTCTGAAGTTTGAAGGAAAAGAAAAATAGGATCCACAAGCCCATGTGATGACATATCACCTCTAGTGCTCCTCGAAATCTTACGTTTATGATTCCATTCTTATTCGTCTTTTCCAACGTTGCAGCTAAATGGTATATCAAGTTACCTCGAAATACCTATCATGACTTTAACACTCTCGCCATGGCCTTTCTCACACATTTCCAATTTCTAATTCGTTATGAAACCAGCACCCATATGCTAACGTCGCTCAAGCAAGACACTGCGACCCACATCTCTGATCATATCCATGAATGGAGGTGTCGTTGTTGCTTGATTAAGTTCGATATTATTGATCAGTTGTTGACTGAATGGTTCACCAAATCCTTCATCAAAAAAATTGCTGAGGACATAGCTATGGGAGGATGTGTCACCGAGGAACAAGCTATTGCGCGTGCCTAGTATCTAGACCTTGTCTATTCATAGTCTAGCACATTATATGACATGTTATCTGATGCACCCAGACCATCATCTGATTTGATGTCATCTAAGTCTCCTACTACACCTCCTGTCGATGGAGTAATTGGTTCAATGACACAAACCCCTGCAAAATCTTCTTCCAAACAGAAGTCGGTCTCCAACACTGCTTCCAATGAGTCTTCTCGTAATCCACCTGGCCCTGGTAAAACCTCAGAGGTCCACGTTGTTCAGTCTACCACAGCAGAAAAATCCTCAAAAGGTAAGAAGAAAGGCAAAGGCAAGGGTAAAGCCAATGCCCCAAAACAGGGTCCTCCTAAGTCGTCTGTTGGTGATGCTTCTCAATGGAAGCCTAAGTATCTGTGCCTCATTTGTGAGGAGGATCACTATACTAAGGATTGTCCCAAACGATCTGAAGTTAGTCGTTTGCTCAAAGGGACCCCAACTATCCTGAAAGAGTCATTTCCATCCCAGCAAACCCAAATGGTAGACCAGCCTCAATCGTCTGCTTCCTCAAGTTCACAAGTGTTCATGATGAGTATGCCCATCAATGTGGCTACTAGATCAAAATATTATCAAACTCTTACCCGACAGCAGGGAAAGAAAAATAATCTACCCCTTCTTCTTCTACCCCGTCAAGTTCTGGTCCTCTTCATATAGAGTGACCTAACCCTGATTTCGTCGTTCGACCACCTTCTCGAGGTATGCTACGAAAGTCCTCATACAATCCTAACACTCACACCGCTCAGCAATATAATATTGTTAAAGATTTGGCTCAGGCACCGTCAGCTATATTTACTCTTGAGGTACTTCAAAGTTGTCTGTCTCAACAAAAATCATTATTATCGGCTATTGGGGGTATTGATCCTTGTTGATTCAAGTCTTATATGTTTTGATCTAGAAAACCATGTTCCACGTCTTCCTCATCAGATTTCCTTTCTCATTCAGGTAATCATCAATGAGAAAACCATTCATAGGACCGTCATCGATGAAGGTGCCTCTACCTGCATCATGTCAGTTGCTTGTTGGAAGGAAATTGGTTCTCCTACTCTGAACTAGTCCCCTAACACTTTGGAAGCTTTTGACAGGCGTGATTCGCGACCATTCGGTGTCTTACCCAACCTTGCCATTACTTTGGAGGGCAAGACAGTACACGTTGAAGTAGAGATTGTTGACGCTAATCTCAATTATAATCTTCTACTCAGATAGAGTTGGACCCATGCCATGCATGTTGTAGCCTCCTCCCTATTCCGCGTGATTCATTTTCCCCATCAAGGGAAGATAGTCACAGTCAACCAACTGTCCTTCTTTGCCTCTTCCTCCTCAGATGGCAATGTTCTATATGTCAAGCACACCGGTGCTCCTTATGAGAGTGTGGGGGCAGGGCTTTTTAAAGATCCTGCCTTGATGGGAATTTTTCCACTCCCACCTCCTCATGTTGCCTCTGTCAACATGATCTCGATCAAATTTGATCCTTGGGTCATACCTTCACCGGATCTTGTTGATACATGGGGTGAGGTTATGCCATTATGTCCAGGCGAAATAAATTATATGGAAATTGTTTCAGCCTCCAGTTCCATATCCTATGATTATCCTATTTCAAGTTTATCTCTCAATGTGTATTCTCATTCCCCGTGGCTCGGTTCTGGCCCGGCGATCATGTCTATGTGTCTTGATAAGTTCTCTTCTTCCTTGCCTATTGACATGTCAGTTTCTCCTGGCATTGTCAAGATCTTTCAACTGAGAGCACCTTTATCCCTTCGTGGGTTCATGTTTTTTTACCCTCCCTGAGTTTTGGCTGATTGCCCATTATTGCAATGGGATTGTCATTTCCTGACTCATAACCCTCCCTCGCCCAAGGGGCATGGGGGAAAAACCTTATATGAGTTCTACTCTATTATTTGGCCGAGTTGATGCTTACTCGTCATGTCAACAGTAAAACTCTAGTGTTCATCTGTGTTGATTGATTACCTGAGTCCGAGCATGGACTCTCTCACAAAGTACTATGCTTAGGTCATCTTGCATGGTTACTTTTGTACAATAGTGTGTCATTCATTTTTGTACAGTGTGGTTTGGTGTGTTATTTTGCAAGCAGACTCTCTGCTTATTATGTTTTTGCCTACTTTGCAGATGTCACTGTCTCCTCACGTCGATTTCTCTAATGGTGCTTGCCATAGTACTTGGAATCTATCATCCGCAGCATGGGCTATATATGACCCCCATGGTGAGTTGATTAATCTTCAAGGTATATGTCTAGGTCGAACAACTAATAACATCACTGAGTATAGTGCAGTTATCGAATTATTGTCAGAAGCTATTGCTCTTGGCATCCGGGAATTGGTTGTCAACCTTGATTCATAGCTTGTTGTTCTTCAACTCAACGGGCAATATTCCGTCAGAAACCCTCAGATATTGAGAATGTATCTACATATTTGTCTGCTAGAGAGAAATTTTGATTACATTACATATCATCATATTCCTCAACACATGAATACATTAACATATGCATTAGCTAATTATGTGTTGGATAGACATTTGCGAAACATGTAACAACTCGAAAACAAAAACATTTGTACCATAGTAAGAAAAGAAGTACGGCTTATATATATATATATGTGTGTGTGTGTGTGCTCATAATGTTTATCATACATCAAAACCTCTAAAAATAATATCTGTGTTCGAAATACATCGGTGGCTCGCAGGCCTTATACATGTGTGACTCGCAGGCCTCAAAAATATGGAATGCTAGACCTATGCACTAAAAAACATGATGCTCATGATAGCATGTAAATACTTGGACTACGTAAGTCAGCAGTCGGCAGATCCAATCTGACACTCCCACCATATGCCTCTGGTACTGGCGTGGGACATCACCCATCTGAGCATACATGGGTCAAACCCTTGAGATTCCACACAATCTCCTCCTCATTGTCGCTTCCCTCCTGATAAGGAGCGACCTCAAACTATCGACCAACGTGCCTGGCAATCGGGGACATCCCGGCAGGGCGTTCTGGTCCAACATCTGCATTCATAAAATCGAAGTGTCATGAACACATATATTTATAAAATAGTAAAAAAACATCAAAAACTAAAATTGTTTGTTTTTACCTCCATCATCAAAATCCTCCCCTTCTGGGAGCGCAATATCTGGATATCTGTGGAAGTCGATACCGCTGTAAAGCCAATCCTCCACTACGATCAGCTGTCATTGTAGCCACAAGAAAAAGGCAGGCTTGTAGGACATATGTTGGCCCCCTGTGACCCTAGGCATCAACTCACTCCAACGAACCATCCGTGGGTCTCGAGGCATCGGCGGATCTACCTCAGTCAGCTAGTATTGGAACAGCGGAACCTGCTCTAGGAAGAAGGTCACTAGCACAGATCCAAAGCAAAACTGCTTTAGGTGTCCCGCCTTAGCTTTTGAAAGTTGGCGCTTCATGTTGATTTTCATTGCTTCCACCCAGTTAAAGATGGTGGGTGTCGTGCAGTTGATAGCATACTAGAACTTTGACTTGTTGGTCTCATGCGGTGCTTGGGACCCAGCCACTCTGTTGATGGTCAACAGTAGCACTCTCAACACAAGATCCCGAATGGTCATGATCTCAATCTTGCCACTTTTTTATTTGAGAGCTTCTAGGCAATGTTCGGCAAGTAGCATAGTCACGCTTTCCCAAATCAGCCTCGACCCATATAGGTTGACTGATTCCCGTCTCTGGGACAGTCCTGTGATGAAATAGATGTCTAAAGTCTCCAACTCCATCTCTTGGTCACCGATGATGAAAATTTCTCGATTTATGTCCCAGAGACTAATCAGGTATTGTAACAGCTCAGGTTGGGCCCATATACCTGGTGTAAGAAAGAAATTGAGAAGACCACAGTTCCTCAAAGCCTCAAAACAATTTGGAGCGACTATTGCTTGAGTATCGATATCTTCGTGCTCACATTCTTTCCAATCTACCATTTTTTCACGATTTCTTCCTGCAAAAACCATATAATCAAGTCAATGATCATCCTTGGCCGGAAAAATTTGGGTTCAAACAGTTGAATTGAGCAAGAAACATGTAAAAAAAATTCTCACGACGCTGGCGCAACTGTTTCAAAAATAGTGGTGTTGATGGCGCGGTTGGAAGTGTTAACCACCCCCGATCCACGCGATTTCGTGCCCAAAAATCGCGCCAATCGAGGGCGATTTTTTTTTGCCAAAATCTCCCATGAAACCCAAAAAATGGATAAAAATAGAAAAAACGGTATGAAAATGGAGCTTAAGATCTTGGCTCCTACCTGCAACTGACGGCTCGGCGAATGACCTCCCGGATCTCCTGCAATCTGCTCCGGAAGAATTAGGGCACAAGTGGGTAAAAAGATCTTCACACAAAGGTAAAATGGTAAATGGTAAAAAATAATTACTTTTGCCCCTTTTTATTCATTTTTCCTGAAATATTAGGGTTTTTGAGTATTTTTAACCTATTTTACCTCAAAACTGGATAATGCCTTTACCTTTCTTCTGCAGCGACAGGTGATGGATTGTCGATGATGGTACTGGAGTCGTGTTTCAGCTCTTTTCTTGACTTGTAAATCTCAAATGAAAAGATCGCCGAGTATTTTTCCCTTTTTGACTCGTAAAAGAGAATAAAATGGGGGTTCTACTTTCAAGCTCTTTTCTGACTCTTTAAACACGAAAATATTACCGAGCTCTTGTCGTTTTGAACTTGTTAAAGGTTGCGAAACGTCATGCGCCCAGTATACGTTTACCCCTTTTTCGGGTTGGGATGCACTATTTACGAAAAAGGTACTCCTTGACTGAAATGGTCAAGCGGTTCTCTCAAGTATCATTTTCTACCTTTTCAGGCTCGAGAGACACAAATGTACGAAAAGGGACCATGTGGAGTTTTCTTTTCCGTGTCTTTTTCAAACTCTCTAAACATGAAAAAGATACCGAGTTGCCCCTTTTTTGAACTCGTTAAAACATTAAACGACATTAGGTTCGTCGCCATGACGAACGTGAGCTTCTCCTTCCTAGGGCTCATTAAACTTACTAGGTCAAATTCATCCGAAGGATGAACTTACAATGCGAGCACATGCTATCCCCTTCAAGCTTGCGATCAAAAATAATTGGGGTACCTGCCAGAAATGCTGGGGGAAATTTGGAAATTTCATTAGTTGTGTCGGAAGCTCACTCTTGAACATGAAACTTTCTGTTTTGTGTCGGGTTGGGATATCCTCCTTCCATCATTGACCTTCCTGGGTTGGGCCATTCATTTGATCTCTACCACGTCATCATGACCACCGATACTATGGATCCAAAAGCTACCAAACTCTGAAATCGTGTCGCCGATATGTTCAAGATTTAGTCCTTCTGCAGTTACACTTACTACTGATTCTTTCTATCATCTGAAATCATTTACATCCCTTTTTCTCATGTCAATGATGTGGGATACATCATGGCCCTCCTTCGACATGGTCGCTTCTTGTCGACTTCAGCTCATTATCCAGGAAGTTGGCCGAGAGACTCCCTCCCAGCACCTTAGAGCTTGCATGCCCTAATGGCAAGTTCTTCGCACTCGACAATGATCTGAAATGAGGGTTTAACATCTTGTTTCACTTACAAGTACCTCTCACTTCAAAGCTTAACAATTATTTGATCTAGCTTATGTTGACAATTGCAGAATTAAGTACTTGAAACATGTGTATGTCTTTGTATGTTTTTAACTGTTTAAGTGCTTTAAGTTGATTTGTTTCTGTTGATATTAGACACACATAACAACCATATAATGCAGCAAATAAACATCAACACATAACAGCAAATTTAATCTAGGATTTCACCTGAATATCGTGGGCTACGTCTCCTTGAGCTTCTGTCAATTTGACTTGGCTCTTTGGGATTATGGCTTCAATTCTTTTACAAGTTCCACACTCAACTCCAATGGTTATTGACTGAACCAATGGGCTTATAAAACCATCTATATCCCTGTCATGGCTGTCATCATTCTGCAAATAGATCTAAGATCCCTTAGACTTGATTCCTTCAATATGTGCACTGAGCTTCTTGATGGCACTAACTCCTTCATAATTCTTCAATTGTCTCTGAAACCTCTTCTACTATCTCCAGCACATATGATACATCAACAATTGACTGTTCATTTGCTCAAAATGAACATTGCATCCCCGATCTAAGCCTTCCTCCACGGATGGCAATAAGCTGCCTCAAACTTTCCTGAAGTATCTCGGCCTTTAGAAGTCTTCATATGCTTCTGTAAACCCTTGAAATGGATTCAAAAGGCTCATTACAGTCAGGAATGAGTGTTGGTTTGCTGAGAATAGATACTGGTAGCTCCTGCAACTGACTCCAACTCCTGGTGGCTCTGAGCTCCAAAATCTCCCTGGACGAAAATCTCCTTGAAGATGGCTTCTTCAGCTTCTCTGGACTGTTCCATTAGCTTCAGAAGGCCTCAATTAGCCTAGCCAGCCTCTTGGTTCACTCTCTTAGGTCGAAAATCACTTCTGGACTGCATTTAATCAGTTTGCCCTAGAGATCCTCCACTAACTTTGGCTAACTGTAGTTAACTGTCACTAAAGTTGGCAAACTGGCCCTTTTTTGGCACTCCACCAAGCTTGACCACCAGGGTTGACCATAACTGTCGGCTTCGAGCACGCATGTGAGCGGTATCTCCTGACGGTTAGGGATAAGGTTAGTGGTTTTGGCGGTCAGGTTAACACACAAACCGCGTGTGGTTGGCAAACCGACGGTTAATTCGCATGTGAACATTCTTTGCGAGATCACTGGCAGTCCCAACCTTCAAACCTTTGGCCGTTACAACTTAAATAAAAACCACAACCCATAATTGTTAAGAAACAATGCATAGCGGAGGTGGTAGTGCGTTGGGCTAGCGTGCCAGAGGTCACGGGTTCGATCCCCCCGAACCCAACATAATTTTACTATGCCAATCTAGGGCCACGTGGCGACCTCCGAGCTTGCCACGTGTTAGCTCCTAATTAGTCAACCAAACAAGAATATTTTGGGGAATATTCCAAGGAATAGTCTTTTTTTAATATTTCCCAAAAATCAATTATTCTTGGAAATTGCAGTTTACTGGACTTTTTCAAATGGCGATAACTTCTTCATACGGTGTCAGTTTCACGAACTGTTCACGGCGCCAGAATTAGGAAGACGAGATCTATCCGATCATTCAGGTTTGACACTCTTTCAAACACTTTGAATTTTGAGCTATCATCAAAGCCCTGGATCAATATCTAATCACTCCTCCCCATTGGGAATCTTTTGGACCCCAAAAGACTAATATATTGATCTGAACAGTAGATGAGAGTGCAGTACCCTCTTCCTTCAGCCTTCATACACTTTCCTGCATGGCAGGTGCCTTTGAACCAAATCTCAAAGGTAGTCGACACTTCCCTTCCTGGATGCACTTGTCCTCCTGTTAAGAATTGTCTTCCTTGAACTCATTCAGAATTTACAGAAGGTAGTTGAACATCACTTCCAAGCCACTTCCATGGCGACCTTTTCTGCTACAAATCTCCTTCAGCAGACGATGTCAAAATACAAGAAAACAACTTGACGATATAAATTCTTGCTTCACCAAAAGAAACAAATTTCACATCATGTGAATCATCAACATGTCTTTACATCTTGTGTACAAATGATCGACTAAATCCCAAGCTGACAAAAATCATGCCTTTTCAAACATTTGACCCTTCAAGTCAAGCATGTACAAAAAGAATTTTAACAATTCTTTTACAAAGATGAAACACTTCATCAGTATCTCCCTTTTACAATCTTGGAGACCAAATCAACTTTTCCAAGTCGACATGACATTACATGCATGTTTAAACAAAACAATATGATGGTCGATAGCTTTCCATCAAGTCAATTACATACATGTTCAAACACAAGGAAAGCATTAACATCCTTGTGTTCTTACATTCCATCCTTATGCATGTATTTGATTTTTCAACTTTCTCTTAAGCACAATCATAAGTACAAGATCCTTGATCACATGTACATGTACTTTCAAAGCTGAAATGAATATAACTTTGTTGCAATAAAGTGAGTCTACATACTCAACTTTTCCATCCTACAACTTGCATTCCATTAGCAAAGAAATGTAAATAGATGTGACACATTTCTTTTCACATCAGAAGACATGTAATTTTAATTAGATAAGAACTCTAACCATTTCTTACCAATCCACACCAAAGGTGCTTCCTTTAACTGCACATTGATATCAACATGTGGATCATCCTAAAACACATCGATTATGGAAACTTCCTTCCCATTCTTACCATACAGTTTCTCCACTTTCTTCAAATTTTGTGGAAGCATTGTTGGATTCAAAGTCCAACACCTTTCAGCAATATGTCCTTTCTTATGGCAGTAAGTACAACACATGTTCATCTTCTTGATAGCATAATTTGCCGTGTCCAATGGACCTTTGGCTTCTTTCCTTCTTTCCTTCAAAAGTTTCTTGTATGTGGCCATTCTCTTCCAACATCTAGAAACATTATGGTTAAACAAACCACAAAAGAAACATGCAATTCTTTTCCAATACTTATGTGGAAATTTACCATGCTTAACATAATCAAAAGAAGTGTGATGGAAATTAGATTTATACCTTTCTCTTTCACCTTCATGAGGAGGTGACTCAAATGAAAAATTAGCTCTCTTTGGAACACCATCAATCCCTTCAATGCTTTTAGAGTTTCCACAACTTTCTGGTTCAAGTGTATGCTTATGTACACCTTCTTCTTGAAAATGATGTTTCAAACAATTGCATTCCCCAAGAATACAATCTTTACAAACTTGAGGTAGAGAACCTGAAATGAAATTCCTTCTAGGAACTGTTTCAATTGCCTTCATAGCTGCTTTTGAACTTTCTCCATAAGATTATCCATAGCCAAGACCCAAATACTTAGGCCTTTCCTCAACCATTATTGGCTCAACAATACCCTGTGCATGTTTTCCTAATCCTTTTCCTTCATAGCCAATTTTGGACATTAACTTGGACCCTATGCCTCTAGTATGTTTTTCACCAACATAAGCATTCTTAGAGGAAATCAAAGACAAACTAGAATTGTTTACCTCTTCTTCAAGCTGATACTTGACTAAGGCTTCTTTGGCAGCAAGGAGTTGTGTCTCCAACTCATGCATCTTTTCCAGATCCATATTTGCAATATGAAGTTGTCTCTCCATTTCTTGCAATTTGTCAGAAAGCAACTGCTTCTCTTCCTTCATGGAATTCAACTACTCTCGAAGTTCGGTGCTCATTTCTCTCACCATATCCATCATGATGAACAAATCTCGCTTCAAGTCTTCATCAAAGAATCTTGTGAAAGAGGAGGATTTGGAAAACTCACTTGTAGAAGTTTTCATTATCAAAATGAACAAAATCACTTCAACAAAATTCACAAAGCTTTCAAAGAACTAATGACAAATTTCTGAACTAAATGGCAGTAGAATCAAATTCTTATTCAAGCAACCTTTTGCAAACAAACCCTCTTATGCTTCAAGGATTGTCTTGAGGTCCTTGGGGTAAGGAGAATGCCTTCAGCCCTTCTTCCTTCTTGTCCTCTCCTGGACTTAGCTTATCAATAGCTTTCCCTTCACCTTTGCAAACTCAAACAATAGTCAGTTTACAAACAATCAAACAGTAGAATCCTTTGTACTGTTTAAACACCTATCAAGTCAAACAAGCAAATAGATTGCTTTGTAAATCAAGCATCCTGCTCTGATACCACTTGATCTGAAATGAGGGTTTAACATCTTGTTTCACTTACAAGAACCTCTCACTCCAAAGCTTAACAATTATTTGATCTAGCTTATGTTGACAATTGCGGAATTAAGTACTTGAAACAGGTGTATGTCTTTGTTTGTTTTTAACTGTTTAAGTGCTTTAAGTTGATTTGTTTCTGCTGATATTAGACACACATAATAGCCATATAATGCAGCAAATAAACATCAACACATAACAACAAATTTAATCTAGGAGTTCACCCGAATATCGTGGGCTACGTCTCCTTGAGCTTCTGTCAATTTGACTTGGCTCTTTGGGATTATGGATTCAATTCTTTTACAAGTTCCACACTCAACTCCAATGGTTATTGACTGAACCAATGGGCTTAGAAAACCATCTATATCCCTGTCATGGCTATCATCATTCTGCAAACAGATCTAAGATCCCTTAGACTTGATTCCTTCAATCGGTGCACTGAGCTTCCCTGAGCTTCTTGATGGCACTAACTCCTTCAGAATTATTCAACTGTCTCTGAAACCTCTTCTACTATCTCCAACACATATCAGACATCAACAATTGATTGTTCATTTTCTCAAAATGAACACTGCATCCCCGATCTAAGCCTTCCTCCACGGATGGCACTAGGCTACCTCAAACTTCCCTATAGCATATCGGCCTTTAGAAGTCTTCAGATGCTTCTGTAAACCCTTGAAATGGATTCAGAAGGCTCATTACAGTTAGGAATGACTGTTGGTTCGCTGAGAACGGATACTGGTAGCTCCTGCAACTGCCTCCAACCCTTGGTGGCTCTGAGCTCCAAAATCTCCCTGGATGAAAATCTCCTTGAAGATGGCTTCTTCAGCTTCTTTATACTGTTCCATTGGCTTCAGAAGGCCTCAATTAGCCTTGCCAGCCTCTTGGTTCACTCTCTTAGGTCAAAAATCACTTCTGGAGTGCATTTAATCAGTTTTCCCTAGAGATCCTCCACTAACTTCTAACTGCAGTTAACTGTCACTAAATTTGGAAAACTAGCCCTTTTTTGGCACTCCACCAAGCTTGACCGTCGAGGTTGACCATAACTTTCAGCTTCAGGTGCGCATGTGAGCAGTATCTCCTGGCGGTTAGGGATAAGGTTAGCAGTTTTGGCGATCGGGTTAACACACAAACCACGTGTGGTTGGCAAACCGGCGGTTAATTTGCATGTGAACATTCTTTGCGAGATCGCTGGCAGTCCCAACCTTCAAACCTCTGGCCGTTACAACTAAATTAAAAACCACAACCCATAATTGTTAAGAAACAATGCATAGCAGAGGTGGTAACGAGCTGGGCTAGCGTGTCGGAGGTCACAGATTCGATCCCCCCAGACCCAACATAATTTTACTATGCCAATCCAGGGCCACGTGGCGGCCTTTGGGCTTGCCATGTGTCAGCTCCTGATTGGTCAAGCAAACAAGAATATTTTGGGGAATATTCCTTGGAATATTCTTTTTTTACTATTTCCTAAAAATCAATTATTCTTGGAAATTGCAGTTTACTGGACTTTTTCAAATGGTGATAACTTCTTCATACGGTGTCAATTTCGCGAACCGTTTGTGGCATCGGAATCAGGAAGACGAAATCTATCTAGTTGTTCAAGTTTGACACTCTTTTGAACACTTTGAATTTTGAGCTATCATCAAAGTCCTGGATCAATATCTGATCAGATGACAAGTTCACATCATTGGCTTTCGGTCGGGTGATTTCATGGGTGTTCGACCTCAGTTCCTTTATTCACATTCCGTGAACTGTGCTGCCAGTACCTTGAGAGCCATTGTCATTATTGGTGGTTTCTCTCACGCTTGTTAACGGTTCACATCATTAACTGGTAATCAAGCGACTTCTTAGCATGTTCGACTTCAACACATTCATTCACATGTTAAGATTTGTACTTTGATCGGGTCATTTGGAGCGCAAGACCTTGGGCTAAGATTACACAAGTCCAGGTTGCGAGGCGATGTGACATGGTCATGTTGATATACATGTCCCTTTCAGATGGATGACTATGATCATACTATGAGTTGTTATATGTGATCCTTTATGTTGGATGGTTGTGCCCATGCCTTGGATCCACTTACATGATAATTCTCTGGAGGGCTGCATCCATACCACAATTCATGTATTATTATTCAGACTTTTTAGTGATGTATATGTATCTATGCTTGCTTGTAGGTTTTCCGATGATGGACTTTGATTCCCCACTTCCACTTGTAAAGCATTTCACCCCTCATTCTAGCTCGACCTTCACACTTTAGGGGGCATCTGTTACACAGAATTTTATCACTGTCCATGTACTCCCCATTTACGATCCTGGAGGACCTCTACAGTGTACTCTACATGCTTTACTATCATGAAGAAACTCCCATTGTGTCCCTCTTCATGAGCAAAACAATTCCCTTTTGCATCATTTCCCACAAATCTTATGTTTATCCCAGTTTACAAGATTGACACTAATGACCCGTGTCCTCCTCACGCCGATATGCAGGGATTACAATTGTCCCTAGCGCTGATCGGATCAACTAAGCCCTTTCTCAGTCGTGCTGATCCTCTTTTGGAAATTTTTTTAAATATGGAGCCGAAGCTTCCAGCTCTAGAAGCTTCGTAACAGAATTCTGGTAAATGGTTAGGCCGGATGGAGTCAAGGAGGTCAGTTTGGGCTCCTTTCCCCTATTAGGATGGAACTAATCCAAGAGATAAGGCCTTCTCCCATGAGAAGAGGAACCATCTCCCCTCCATCCAAGCTATATAAACCTCTCTTTTTCCCAAGCATAAGTTAGCTTGTAGTCCTAATTAAGTTATGGCTGAAGTTTTGATTTTGGAGTAGTCAGCAAGCTACCCATAGTTTGTAGCTTTCTAGTTTGTGTTTAAGGGAGAATTGTGAGTTTGGTTTGGTGTGAAGACTAAAGGGAAGAGCCTTGAGACTACCATTGTTGAGGCTATCCATGAGATGCTAGCAGAAGTATGTGGGAACCTAGATATGTCAGAGGAGAACAACAACGTCAAGACATCGGTTGTAACCTCTTCTTGAACTAATATAGATGCAACTATCGATTGATTTCCTACATGAAATGCCATCTCACATATTTATGGCTTAAAGTTTCTTGACATGTTAAGTAGTCTGAATCCAATTTTTATGTTATCATGTTTGTTGTTTGTTGTTGTTTACTTGTTTTAGGTGTTCGAAGGAAGGAAACGGAAGATAGCTGGAGTGAGGAAGCAAGATCGTCACCAAGTGGAATAGCATAATAAGAGGTAGGCCCTCTTATTTGATTCTAGCTTAAGGAGATATTCCATAGATTGTTTGTTTGTGGCTAGACCCGCTCTCTCAGGCTAGAGGAATTGTTTGTGTCCACACTTAGAATTTACCTGCACCAGAACAGGGATTCTAGAGGTTTGCTTCCTACACCCATCAATCAACAAGGGAGTAGAGAGATGATAATATCCACACTTAATGTCCAAGGGAATCCCTCTATAAATTACTGATAAAATGAATCTCCAGGGACTGATCCATAAGGGAAATCACAAGTTCTCAAAGCTACAAGCATGTTTGTTCCTTATTTCTTAGGTTTTACCTTCACACTGCTCATGGTCGTGAATTATCATTGCTACATTGGTCTTGCCTCCAATGTCCCTTGTTCATATTTCATACACAATTCTTCGTCACGCCATTCTCCACATATGGTTATTTTGAATATAGTATATGTACATATATTTCCTTCTCTCTACATGTGTATGACTTCCTACAACGACTCAATTTATCTCCTCCACCTCTACACGTGTATCTCCCAACCATTTGAATTATTGTAGGTGTTTAGAATTCTTGTAGTTGTAGCTTATTCCCTCTTCTTCGTGTCTTCTATTCTATGAGCCAATTTATTTTCCTCTACTTCATTCCATTCTACTTGAGATCACTCTACTTCCCTCGTGGTTGTGTTTCCAGTCTGACCCTAATCCTTTGGACCAATCAGCATCGCTCTACTTTTCTCTTTGTCCCCTAATTTTTCTTGTTTATTTGCCTTGTCATCCTTGGTATGTTTTGTTTCTACTTGTTATAAAGGGCAATCCAATAGTGCCAATCAATCATTTGTCCCTTGCTTACCACCTGTCAGCCTCCATGGTTGTAATAATAAAAATATATCCCAAGCAATAATCCTCCTTAGCCCTCAAATCCATGTCCCTTGACTCACCCCATATTTATTTAATTTATTTACAATGTTTATAATAATTATACGGGTAATCGGGGTTATTACAACATACCTTCTCTTTGAGCATATAATAATACTAGGTAGTGATAGTTGGATAATGAATAGAAAGAGTTGAGGAAATTGAAGTACCGAAAGGGCAACCTCTTTTTCATCAAATACAGAGAATTTCCATGGAGGAGATCAATGTTAAAAAATGCAGCAAGAAATTCTCAATTTGATTTTGCCTTGATCAAATTGAGAAAATTTGAATTTCCACATCAACAGACAACTTGGATGTAGTTAACTTGTGTGACATGGCTTGTGTCACCCAACTTATGTAGTAAATTTGAATTGGAGGAGTTAGAGTTCATTTAAGCATGTGTGATTGCTAATTTGTAGCAATCAAGGTCAGTTATTTCAAATTGTTTTCACTTAAACTAGTTCGAAATGTTGGAGGAACTAGTGGAAGGTCAATTGTGCAATGGGACTTCAATCCAATTCAGGATCATCCAGTTAGCTGATCAATCAACCCAAAATAGCTAGTGCATGCAGAGAATTTGAGTTCCCCAGCTATGGTGGAGATTCCAAGGCAGTGTAACATCAGTTGTAGACTAGCCTTAAGTGTACAGGTGTTTCATGCAATCAAATGATCAATCTTGGGAATTGTGTAATCCATTTTGGAGAAATTCCTAAATAATAGAAACCTAATTTCTCAAGGATATAGGGGCTCAAGCAGAGGCAGAAAATGACTAAGTCTGGTTAAAAGCTTCTTAGTGAGCAGAAAGGTAGGTTATTCACTTGCAGGTTGTGCTTAGTTGAGAAAAGAAATTGCAATACATCTCTATACATCAGATTAATGCAAGCAAACAAAGGGTTTTTTAGCAAATTGCTTTCCCTTGGAAAAATTATTGTGTGCATGTGTGTTATTTCTCATTGCATGTTTGTGATTGATGTTCTAAATTGTGAATTGTATTCCGCAGAGTAGTTGATCCAGGTGGATCTCTAAAAAGTACCAGTGCATAATAAAAAGGCTCAAAACTCAAGTGGCAGAAACTCTATAAACTTAGCATTGGATCAAAGTGCTCATCATCCTTATTCCAACGGTGTGAATGAAACTCAAATATGAGTTCATATGAAGAAGTTAGAGCAAGTCAATTTATGTTTGACTTGGACAGGTGGTAGGACGAGATGACGTGGCAGACACTCTCATCGAATGGGGAAGCACCAAGTGGCATGCCACCATTGGTCCCGCATATTGCAGAAGGAAGAGGTCAAGGCTTAAAGAAAATCGGCCCCAAGCAAGTCATGGTTGTGATACGATAAATCGCAACCGCACATCACAAAAGGGAAAGGTTAAAGAATCAACCCCCGAATAAATCCAAGTTGCGATGCGATATATCACAATCGCGAATCAGGTTGTGATTTGCGAAATCACAATCACAATTCACAAAGGGGAAGCAGTCGCATATTATACCAACCTTGTTCCCACCGATTGTGATTTGTGATGTGAGATTCTGGACCTGATATATTATATATTGTGTTTAATATCCTGTCAGGTCTGCAATTATCGCAGGGCGCTTATTGTAAGGGCTTGGGTCCGTCCGCCGATTGGAAACGCCGATGGGAAATGCCAATAGTAAAATTCGTCGGGTTAAAATGCGCAGTTAAGGAATTTTTTCCATGTTTGAAATGTTTGTTGTTGCATACTATATGGGACCCGAGAATCTCTGTCTTAAAACAAACCTGCCTGCTAAACTTTGTCGTTTGTTTAGAACTGCCTGGGAATTGAGGAGATTAGCCACCAGCTTATATAAAGGACTATCCACATCGAAAAGAAGGGAGACCAGCACAATAATTCAGAAGATAAGTGTGTACAGTAGTAACCTAACCTAGCAATAGACCGAGACCTCACCTTGAGTAGCAGGGAGGTTCCGAGAAGGTGTAGAAGGCCCGTTTATTAGAAATTGGGTGTACGGATAGGTGATTTTGCATGATTTTTCACCAGGATTCTAGTGGTACCGTCTGTTTCTTAAGCTGGGCTCTCCATTTTGTGCCCGTCTTCTAGCTTGGAGGTATAAGGATTGTACTTGAATGTTGCTTCTACTTTTATTTCCTTTTATGCCACTTAATGAAAGAAGGCTTCCCCACTATTGAGCAGGGCCCGGTGATGTAGTCTAATTTGGACAAACTCTGTAATCAAATATTTGTGTCATGGTGTCATCACCCAAAAATTCTCAAAACATCATTGTGTCAACTCTGCTTTTGGTCATGATTTCAAGGAGGTCTAAAGGTCATTTTAGTCTTGATAAAAGGGTAAGTGATAGGGTTTGAAGTCTTAAAATGTCATCTTTCATTTCCAAATAAAGTCCTTTAGGTTCACTTCATGGTCAAATAGGTCACATTTTCCATTTAGAAGTCATTCCATTAAGTTTAGGGTTAAATTTTTGCAATCACACAGGAATCCGCAATTTCGTAGCGCAGCTAGTTCAAAAAAGGTGATTTGCACTACGAAACTGTTGTGTATGCTCTTTTTTCTGTTTTTAGAAGTCAACTTCCAAGGGGGTTCCTGAGCAATCTAAAACTCATTTTTGAAAACTAAAAGAGGTTTTTCTTCCTAACATACTTAACTACAAAAACCTCTCTCAGTTTCTTTAAATTCATTATGAGGTGGGAGAAATTGATGACCCAACTTGCGCTACGAAACTGCTGTAGGTGCAGTTTTGATGTTTTGATCAATTCTCAAAGGAAAGAAGTGGTTATTTTTTGGAGAATGTGAGGACGTCACTTATGAAAGTTTAAAGCTCAAGCAAGGAAAAAACTCAAAGGATAAAGGATATATGTAAAAGCAAAGTTATGCGCTACAAAAACAACAGTTAGTTTCGTAGCACATCCAGATTGACCTTCTTTATTTTTTTCCGAGGAAAAAAAACGAACTTTTTTATTAAGAAAATAAAAAAGTTACAAGCACATGAGTTAACATTCCAGCAGCTTCTGTGATCTTGAGACCACCATCAGTCCTCAAGGAGTGAGTCATACTCCCCCCTTGAATCATCAAGTGCAACCAAAAAATAAATAAGCACTTTCTCGCTTACTTTCAGCACTGTATCGTTGCCTACTAGATTGACCTTCTTTATGCACCTTCAAGGAGTTTAATTTTTGCACAAGAGAAAGAGCAGGGTTCTATGGCTAACTTAACATATGTTACATGATTAAAGGGGCTAGTTTTGTCATCAGAAGATTTGCGTAACATCATTGAAGACCAAGACTATAGTGCAGGGGACATATTCCTAGTTTTTAGGGCAGATAAAGGAGAAGTTATTAAAGGCCAGCAGGAGGGTTATGGACATTACCAAGGTCGAAGTTAAGGAGGAGCAGCTGTCAAGCATCGAGTTTAATTCCTAGATTAGGTTGTTGTTATCATAATAAGGAGTTGTACTCCTAATTGTATTAGGACTCTAAGACAGTCAGTTAACTGTTACTTGTAATTAATAGTCTGTTTTAGGTATGAATAGGTGTCAAGCTAGGAAATTCGAATTCCCCTCAAGTTGGATTAGGGAATCCAAGATTGTAATGATAACTCTATAAAAGACAAGAGGTGGAATTCCTCAGGGGTTGGCAATTTTCAAAAGAAACAAGCACACTGTGTTATTGTATGAGACTGTATGTTTTCATGTTAATACAGAGATATTGGCTTCACTACTCAGGATTCAGAGAGGGTTTTTAATGTTTGATTTTCTCATGGCTTTCTTCATTTACTTACTTGCAGTGGTATAAACACATGTTACTTAGAATTCATTGATAATGCTCTAACTTCCTTCATGTGTTTATAAACTGTGTTCCTTGCATTATGTCTCTGTTTTGCTGATATATTAAGACTCTTTATGCCCTGACTTCCATGTTAAGCTAATCTTGCTATTGTACTGAAACATACTTTGACTCCATAGCCCAATAGATGTTTGTTGATTGGTATTTCAACCATTTATACATTTTTGTTTGATTTTTCCATAGATTTAGCCATCTAATCTTCAAATTAAAATCTTTAACCTAGTGAGAGAGCCCTCTCAGGTTGAGGAGGCTAAGCCTCAGCCAAAAGATTGGTTTGAAATAGTTACTCAAAGTCTTCCTGATCAGCAGCCTATCAGGGTCTGGTTTTGTGATAACATTTTGGTGCGTCTACCGGGAGCCTAAAGATTACTCATTCCCGAAATCAAGAAGCTAAACTTCTGAAGGTAGCAGGAGCTCAGGAAGTTGTTCGAGGCTGCATCTACCTTGGTGACTCCACACATCAAATAACAAATTGGAAGGTGACTCCACTGCTAGAAGATCAGTAGCTTGATGAAGTTTCAAGATGAGTGCCATTGCAAGAATGAATGCTAGGTATGCCCCTATGAATCAGTCTCATATCCCTGGTTTTCCAAATCCTATGCCAAAGGTCGAATGGTTAGATGATCTTCCAATATTCAAAGATGAAAAGAAAGACAATGCTGCTCTTCATTTGGTTAGGTTCCATATGCATGTACACAGTCTTAAGGTTCAGTTCCTTGAAGATTGTCTCATGAAGATGTTTATGACCACTTTAGAAGGAAAAGCATGGTCTTGGTATAAAGGCTTGGAAAATGGTTCATTATATTCTCTTGCTAATTTCCATGATGTATTCTATGAGATGTATAAAGAGTGTCATCCCTCCTTATTGCTGGTCAAAGATTGTTGTAAACATTCTGTGAGTTTTATTCAATATTTGGAGGATTGTTATGATGATGATGAATTCATGGATGAAGAAATTTTAGAGGCTCTTCATAACAATACATTTCAACACCAAGAAGAAAGGATAACATCCCATAAAATGCAACATGAAAATCAACAGGGGTTTACTTATGAAGACCATGTTACATCCTCTAAGATTAATGTAAAGATGCAGCAAACTTTCCAGTCTTTTGATCATAAAGAGTATGAAAATCATTGCAAACACCAAGAAGAAATACTGGAAGATAGCTTTTATAACCCTCAGGCAGAGGAAAAGGTTGATTTTTTATGTCATACTTTGCAGCAGCTTACATCAAAGAATGATCATAATAATGAGGAAAATTACATTGTTTGTGGGAATCATTCAGAAAAGCAGTTGGATAGCATATCAAAGGAATTTTGTGTGGCTGAGAATTAGTTGTTTGAAGATATAGAATGTTATGAGAATCATCAAACTAATCATGTCTTTTTTGACCCTATAGTTGATTACATGGAAAAGATTTACTGTTCAGATTTCCAGTTATATTTTCATCTTGAAGATCAGTTACATCTCATGCTGACTCGGTTATTTCAGTATCATGTTTATTTTTGCTTCAAGCACAGTCAAGAGATTCAAGTGTCAGATCAGATCAATGACTGGCTTCATTGGAAGTTTCATGTTCCTTGAGCTACAAATGGAGGTTGCAGCTGATAGGGTAGGTAGGAGTGTGTGAATAAGCTCAAAGTTGACTGAGCATCTTTTCAGTAGATACAGATTTGTTTCTTCTGCAGTGATCATCAAGCTTGAGCCCGAGGTGAAGGCCATTAAAGCTTGGGGAGCAGATTGGGCAGAATTTCAAAGTTTTATTCTAAAGGATGGATAACAGCACTGGAGCTACCGGTTCTTAGTGTACCACTGGGGCACACTATCCCTAGTGGAGCCACTGTTATCACCCAAAAATTCTCAAAACATCATTGTGTCAACTCTACTTTTGGTCATGATTTCAAGGAGGTCTAAAGGTCATTTTAGTCTTGATAAAAGGGTAAGTGATAGGGTTTGAAGTCTTAAAATGTCATCTTTCATTTCCAAATAAAGTCCTTTAGGTTCACTTCATGGTCAAATAGGTCACATTTTCCATTTAGAAGTCATTCCATTAAGTTTAGGGTTAAATTTTTGCAATCACACAGGAATCCGCAATTTCGTAGCGCAACTAGTTCAAAAAAGGTGATTTGCGCTACGAAACTACTGTGTATGCTCTTTTTTCTGTTTTTAGAAGTCAACTTCCAAGGGGGTTCCTGAGCAATCTAAAACTCATTTTTTAAACAAAAAGAATTTTTTCTTCCTAACATACTTAACTACAAAAACCTCTCTCAGTTTCTTTAAATTCATTATGAGGTGGGAGAAATTGATGACCCAACTTGCGCTACAAAACTGCTGTAGGTGCAGTTTTGAAGTTTTGATCAGTTCTCAAAGGAAAGAAGCGGTTATTTTTTGGAGAATGATGCTATTGGAGAATGTGAGGAGGTCACTTATGAAATTTTAAAGCTCAAGCAAGGAAAAAACTCAAAGGATAAAGGATATATGTAAAAGCAAAGTTCTACGCTACAAAAACAACAGTTAGTTTTGTAGCACATCTAGATTGACCTTCTTTATGCACCTTCAAGGAGTTTAATTTTTGCACAAGAGAAAGAGCAGGGTTCTATGGCTAACTTAACATATGTTACATGATTAAAGGGGCTAGTTTTGTCATCAGAATATTTGAGGAACATCATTGAAGACCAAGACTATAGTGCAGGGGACATATTCCTAGTTTTCAGGGCAGATAAAGGAGAAGTTATTAAAGGCCAGCAGGAGGGTTATGGACATTACCAAGGTCGAAGTTAAGGAGGAGCAGCTGTCAAGCATCAAGATTAATTCCTAGATTAGGTTGTTATTATCATAATAAGGAGCTATACTCATAATTGTATTAGGACTCTAAGACAGTTAGTTAACTGTTACTTGTAATTAATAGTCTATTTTAGGTATGAATAGGTGTCAAGCTAGGAAATTCGAATTCCCCTCAAGTTGGATCAGGGAATCCAAGATTGTAATGATAACTCTATAAAAGACAAGAGGTGGAATTCCTCAGGGGTTGGCAATTTTCAAAAGAAACAAGCACACTATGTTATTGTATGAGACTGTATGTTTTCATGTTAATACAGAGATATTGGCTTCACTACTCAGGATTCAGAGAGGGTTTTTAATGTTTGATTTTCTCATGGCTTTCTTCATTTACTTACTTGCAGTGGTATAAACACATGTTACTTAGAATTCATTGATAATGCTCTAACTTCCTTCATGTGTTTATAAACTGTGTTCCTTGCATTATGTCTCTGTTTTGCTGATATATTAAGACTCTTTATGCCCTGACTTCCATGTTAAGCTGATCTTGTTGTTGTACTGAAACATACTTTGACTCCATAGCCCAATAGATGTTTGTTGATTGGTATTTCAACCATTTATACATTTTTGTTTGATTTTTCCATAGAGTTAGCCATCTAATCTTCAAATTAAAATATTTAACCTAGTGAGAGAGCCCTCTCAGGTTGAGGAGGCTAAGCCTCAGCCAAAAGATTGGTTTGAAATAGTTACTCAAAGTCTTCTTGATCAGCAGCCTATCAGGGTCTGGTTTTGTGATAACACATGGTCTCTTTCTTATCATGTTATTTCCACATAGTTTTATGTGCTTTTAAGTTCCATGGCTAATAAGTTTTGTTTCATGTAATACTAATGCATTCATAAGTAAAATATCTTGGATCAATTTTGGTATCAGAGCAGGTCTTTGTCGATGCGAATTGCATGAGTATATGCTAAATCGGAAGAAGTTCTGCAAAGGAGAACGAAAGATTGAGTCCTTGGATCTCAAAGCAAGACGTGCACAATGAAGAAGAAACATCGAAAATGAAGAAGCTCATCGGGAAGAGGAACATAATTTCCGCAAGGTATTCTAGAATATGGCAGAGAAAGTGGACAAGTTGTTTTCATAGTATGAGAAGGCACTTGGGCACGAGAAGCAAGATGTCGATGACAATAGATCAAAAAATCATGAAAGTGGTGGAGAAGAGCCTCCTCCATCTCCTTCTTCAAGTGATAGTTCTCATCACTCTAATCGAGATTCCAAACATACATCTAAGAAACCATTCTTCAAGCTAGATGTAAAGTTTGACCTGCCCATGTATAATGGAGAGTGTAGTGCAGAAAAACTTAATAATTGGATAAGACAGATAGAGGTCTACTACCAGATTCAGTAGATCGAAGAAGATGAGGCGAAGGTCCAGTGAGCATCTCTTCGGATGATGTTTAGTCAATTTAGTGTCCTAAATTGCTCTACATAAATTATCAATCCGAGTATTGTAAACTGATGAAGTGTAGTGCACTGTTTGTGCTATCTAACCCTTCTTACTTTGTTGTTTTTATGTTTTATGTTGTTTTGGGGTTTCTGGTCTTTTAATTCCTAATGATTTACAATGTAAATTATCAAAACTAAATCTAACTTTCTTAAAGATTGCTCAAAATCTAAAAATGAAAATAGAGCTAAGAAAGATATGGAAACAAAGCTAAGAAAGAAATGAAAACAAAGTTTCTATTCTTATTTTACCATTATTTCCAAATCATGAATTAAAACCGAAAGTGAAATTTGCAATTGATGTCTAACTAATTACAGAAATAAAACTAAATGAAATACTTGGTTACTCTGCCTCTCAATTTTGGGAGAAAGTCTCCTTGGGATGACATTTAAGTAATTCTGTACTTTATTAATCTAAGAGAAAGCAAATAAAAATATGCAGAAATAACTCATTGTGTAGATGAAATGTTCAACCACTTAGTTAAGAATGAATTATCAACTTGAAGGGTTTTCCATAAACATTCATTAACACCATGAGTTAGTATTTTAAACTAAAAATGAAATGGCAAAGACAGTAAATGACACTAATCAGTTTAATTGAGAATTTAAACTAGCAAAATAGTAAATGAAGTAAACTATCCAACAATGCATCCTTATCATTCTTCAATCCTACTCTCATCCTGAAACAAGGTTAGTTTTTAATTGAGGAAACAAGATTACACTATTGAGTTCTATCTTCTAAACTACTGATAAGAACTAAAAAGAAATCAAGCTAATGGAAACTGCTCTAAATTATAAACACTATTAGTAAGAAAATGATTATAAACACTGTTTTAGAAAGAAAATGATGAATTTACAGTTAACAGAAGAAGAAAAATAAATAAAATGAAACCTTCTTTAGTGCAGGGGCCCTTTGCAACTGATTAGGCTATGCTTGCTCAACCAACTCCAAGAAAACTCCTTCAGATATACATAAAAACATGCGGCCTTATCATATTAAAACAGGGACACAAAATGCCCAAAAATTACAGAGTCTAGAACTTCGATTTCATATTAAAACTATTACTAACTTCTTTGGTCCTTTACACAGGTATTTATAAGAAAAATCATATAATTGTTTGTGGAGAAAAGCATGCTACAGCCAAACACGTAGAAGACAGATATGCGGAATTTCTTCCTTGGCTGCTGGAGAAATGAATCCAAGACATGGTGGTTGTTGGATTCGTTTGTACAGGTGGCTGTTGGAGTCCATAGGTACAGGTAGTTGCTCCGGATAACACTTCCCATCATTGTGAAACGCATTAATTAACCACGAAACAGAGTCTTGTTACCCTCGGTCTCTTTGTGTTTGACTTATCCATTGACCGTAGTCTTATGCCATCTTCTTTGTCGACCTGGGCTGAATGAATAGGACAGGGTCCATGTCATGATGATTTCAAAGCTGCCCATGTGGCTAGTTTCTCCTTCTGACACCTGGAACCTGTTAGATTATGGAGGTGACTGTGGAACAGCTGGTTAGCTGCAGAATAGGCTGCGTTCCGTAGCTAATATACAAAAATTTATTCAAACAGCAAAACATAAAAAGCATAACATGTAAATCACTAAATGTCCTCCTCAAGACAATATATACCAGTTATTAGTGATAAGAATGCATCTTTCTTATGGAAAAACAAAGAAAAGGAATGAGAAGAGTTGCTAGGGAAAGAGTAATTTTGAGGCTCAACATACCCCCACTACAAAATCATTGCATGTCCTCATGCAATTTTTGAAAATGTGAACTTCTTTCTCCTATTGCATCTGTTCTGACACTTCTACCAGCACATCTAACTTCCTTTTCTTACTTCTCCTTGTACTAACTGCCATCCTGGGCTTCTTCATAAGAAGTCTGTATTTGAGGTTGATAAGTGTTCTACTCAAATTCCTATTTTTCCTCTTCAACTTCTTATTCTTGTACCATAGCCCTAGGTGTAGTATTGTATTGTCATGAATGGCTTTATCCAGTTTGCTTTGTTCCTTCAGGGTTTCATTTTCTTTCTTGATATGTCTGTTCAATATCTCTAACTCATAGATTTCCTGTTTGAGAGAGTCAGTCAGAGGTTCTTGTGGATTGACAGGTTGTTATGGATTGGATGAGGATCCTGGATCCATTGAGGAACTTTTCTTTTCCAGTGATTCTATGTAATCATAAATTTGTTGCTATATTGGATCTATGCCAGGAGAAGCTCTGCTTGGGCTGCCTTCAAAATTTTGTGGAGGAGAGTTTTGTGGACTGTGTTCAGGTGGAATACTATCAGGAGATTGAACTGGGGTTTCTTCCTCTAAGTTTATGAACTGGGCTCCTTTTGATGTTACCTTCCTCACCTTACCTCAGAGTCTAGAGCTCCTTCTCAGGTTTTGGAAGCTTATGGTTTCTTCTCTTGTGTCCTTCTTCCTCTTCCCTATCTCCTTCTTTTTCTTGATTTGCTCCCTAATCTTGGTCAGTCTTTTAGAGAGTAACTGTTCATCTTCTTGTGGTGATGAAGGTTCAGGAATGTCTTCATTGATTTCTTCAGCTCTCTCTTTCATTTTTCCTTTTTGTTTAGTCTACTTTCTAACTTCTGGTTTAGAGGCTATCTCTGCATCATTCTTTTGTGAGGAGGTTCCAGATTTGTTTTGAATGTTAATGTTGATCTTTCTCCTCCTACTTTTCTTAACATGACTCTCCTCAGGTGACTCTGGAGCATCTTGGAAAAAAATTCTTACCAAGAAAACTTCCCAGGTATCCCCTATACTTTTCAAATGGAATTCAACTAGTATTTTCACTAATCCATGATGATACATAGTTGTTTCTATGGATTCAATTTTCTTTTGGACATTTGTATTCATCCTTCTTAGACTGTTTAGAAGGAGGAAAGGAAGGTTGATGGTTCCATTTTCTAATAAATTCATTAATAAGCATATATGGTAAACATACATAAACCCAAATCTTCCTTCACATGTAATGAATTTTTGCAATACCAACAGTGTATTACCCCATTTGTTCTTGAGTGTTGAAATAGGAATTCCCTTCCTAAATACTGTAACATCCATACCTGGGTTTCTAAGGATCACTTTCCAAGATTCACCATGAAATTCCTTTTTTTTAAACCATCTTTCTCCTTGTCTCGATAGATCTGTCGCTTCTGCTATGAAGGATTTTGTGAGTGCAAATTTAATATCTCCTATCTCCACTTCTATGCCATCAAATGACCTTGCAAAAGACTTGGTAATTTCCTTGTGGTAGTCGTCATATTTCTCAATAAAATTTAACCATCCAGCCTTCTGTAGCATCCCTTTAAATTGTGGATACCCCTATGGGCTCTGTCCTAACAATAATCCCCATATCCCCTGTTTTCGGTTAACCTTCAAAATTACTCTTACTTTCTATAAAATGAGGGCTATTTAAGAAATGGAATGACTGTGTGTATGGAAATGGAATGACTATGTATATATGAAAATGGAAAGATTGTGTGTATATGAAAAATGGAATGACTGTGTATATAGAAAATGACTGTGTATTATAGGAGAGATAAACTTAAGAGTTTGCGTGTAATAAATAGACAGTAAGGGTTTAAAGAGTCGTAGATAGGTAGGTCACATCATCATCTTGACCGTTAACAAGTGGAGTTGTGGAGGACTGTTTGAGTACAGGTTATGGAGTTTGAAGCGGAGATTTGTTATGAAAGAATCATTGAGACTGTTTGTCATTAAAGATGGAAGATATGGCGGAGATATAGTGGCGGTCAAATCAAATGATGGTTGATTAAGGAGACATGTGATTATACATACTATACAAACTTATGTTTTCAAATTGCTTTTTGAAATAAATCTTTGCATTTACCTTTGGAACCTTTACCTTTCACTTGCTAATTTTTTTGATGTTGATCCACAGGTACCTTGAGCATGGTTGGTCTTCAAAAATTGATTTTTTTCAATTTCCTACATACATGATTTTATTATGAGCTATACACTTGTGCCTGAACTAATAAACAAATTGTAGCTGCAAAATCAGATTAGCTGCAGAACGTGAAAAAGAAAATATGGCTTATGGATCATGAATGAAATGGAAGTGGCTATGTAAGTGAAATGAAATGAGATGTAAGACAAGATGATAAATGAAATGAAAATGGAATGAAAGATGTAAAAGGAAAAAATGAAAAATTTATTGATGAAATATGACAATGAGATGAAGTGAAACTGCAAAAATAAAACGGAGTGAGGTGAGATGACATGATGAATTTGCAGAATCTAAACTACAGAGTGACTGTAGATTTTTGTCACTACTTATTACAGCAAAAAAAAAAAAATGGAAAATGGAAAATGCAGGGTGTCAGAAACCTCTGATTTTCACCCTGTATTTTATGTATAAGTATGCCAATCAATGATTGGTTTTCAACCTTATACAATTTATTTTTTTTTATTTGTTTTTTTTTCTCTTTTTTTTTGTAAGGAAAAATAAAGACTAAGTTAGTGGAGAAGAAGAATTCTTCTTCACTAGCTTCATTTTAGAATTATCTTGGAAAATCTTAATGAACTCCTCTTTTGAAATTGGTTTCTGATATATCTTTAATATATGACCATTCACAAGAAGAGGAGTTTTACTTTCATCTATTGTTCTTATCCTCACTGCTCCATTATTAAAGACTTTTTCAATCTCATATGGCCCAAGCCAATGAGTTTGAAACTTTCCTTGAAAATCTTTAAATTTTGAATCAAACAATAGCGCCCAATCTCCCACTTGAAACCTCTTGTCCTTGATATGTTTGTCATGCCATTTAGCCCTCTGTTGTTGGACTATACTAGTCCTTTGAACTGCCTCTTACCTGATTTCATCAAGCTCATTTAATTGCTCCAGCCTATACTTTTATGCCTCTGATAAATCCAGTCCCAGTTAGATTGCCATCTTGAAAGTTCTGATTTGGAACTCTATAGGGAACAAGACTTGTTTCCCATAAACAAATTCATAGGGTGTATGTCCCATTGTGTTCCTCCATGTAGTTCTATAGGCCCATAAGGCTTCAGGAAGCCTTTCTACCCAATCTCTTCTATGTAGATGCACAGTCTTGGTGAGGATTCCTTCAATCACTTTATTTGTAGATTCCACTTGACCATTTGCTTGAGGATGATAAGGAGTAGATTTCCTATGTTTGATCTTGTATTCTTCCACAAGCCCTTCCACCAAGTTAGATGTAAATTGAGATCCCTGATCTGTCACAATTTCTCTTGGAACACCAAAACGAGTAAAGATGTCCTCAAAAAGAAAATTAACTACAGATTTTTCATTAGCAAAAGGTAATGCTTTGGCCTCTACCCATTTAGTGACATAATCAGTGCATACCAATATATACTTCTTCTACTTAGATGGAGGATTAATTGGCCCAACAAAATCTAAGGCCCACTTTTCAAAAGGTTCAATGAGTACCTGAATTTGTAATGGCATTCCATTTGAGGGAGCCTACCCTTGGCAGTTGTCACATCTCCTGACATATTCTTTAGCATCTTTGAAGATGGATGGCCAATAATATCCTAAAGAAAGGATTTTATAAGCTGTCCTCTTGTCAGCAAAGTGTCCACCACATGGTTAATCATGACATGCCTTAAGAATCTCGGGCATTTCATCTTCCCTGACACACCTTCTGATCATATGATTTGGGCCTGTTTTATATAATTCGTTAGTGATCCATGAATATCTTGCACTTACCTGAATAATTTTTCTTTTCTCTCTAGGAAACAAATGTGAAGGTAACTTTCATGTGACTAAATAGTTAGCAATATCTATAAACCAAGGAGTTTGAGTAGTTACTATGAAAAGATATTCATCAGGAAACTTATCTTCAACCGGAGAATCTTCTTTGATATTCTGAATCCTGGACAAGAAATCAACAACTGTGTTTTGTTTTCCAAGTCTATCTAGCACAGTAATGTTGAATTCTTGCAAAAGTAAAAGCCATCTTGTAACTCTGCCATTAGTAATAGGTTTATTCATTAAATATCTAATTGCAGAGTGATCTGTATGAACAAAGGTTTCATAGCCTGTTATATAGTGTCTAAACTTGTTAATTGCATGAACAACAGCTAAAAATTCCTTTTCAGTCACAATATAATTTAACTCAGTGGGAGTCAAATTCTTACTTGTATAGTAAATGGCATAAGGAATCAAATCTTTTTGTCCCAATACAGCTCCCAGAGTTGTATCTAAAGCATCTGTTGAAATATGGAAAGGGAGTTTCCAATTTGGACCTCTTAAAATGGGTGCTTCAGAAATTTTTGTTTTTAAGGTTTCAAATGCCAACTAGCAATCAGAATTCCAATTGAATTCACAATCTTTAGTAAGCAATTTGAAGAGTGGGGATGTTATTTTAGTGAAATTTTCTATAAACCTTCTATGGTATCCTGTAAATCTTAGAAAACTTCTAACATCCTTTTGGCAGTTTGGAATTGATAATTTAGAGATGACTTCAACTTTAGATTTGTCAACTTTAATCCCATCTCTTGAAATGTGATGTCCTAAAATAATACCTTCTGTAAACATTATAAAACATTTTTCATGGCTTAGTGAAAGGTTTGCTTCTTTACATCTTTTAATAACTTTTTCCAAATTTTCCAAAGCTTCTTCAAATGTATTCCCATACACTGTAAAATGATCCATATATATCTCTACACAATCATGTATTAGATCAAAAAAAAAAAAAAAATCCTAGTACTGCTCTTTGGAATGTTGCAGGTGCATTACATAACCCAAAAGGAAGTACTCAGTAGGCATATGTTCCCCATGGACAAGTAAATGTGGTTTTATCATGATCTTCAGGTGCTACCTGAATTTGATTATAACCACTAAAACCACCCAAGAATGAGAAATACTTCTTACCCGCCAATGTATCTAACACTTGATCTATAAAAGGCAAAGGAAAATGATCTTTAAGGGTTGCTTTATTCAGTTCTCAATAATCAATGCACACCCTCCATTTACCATTCTTTTTAGGCACAATTACCAAAGTAAAAACCCATTGGCTATCTAAAATTGGGTAAATGAAGTTTACATTCAGTAATTTTTGGAGCTCTTCTTTCACAATCTCTCTAAGATTTGGATTCATCCTTCTTTGAGGTTGTTTGATAGGTCTACACTTTTCCTCAATGTAGATATGATGGATACAAGTCTTAGGATTAATGCCTTTCATGTCGGTGTATTCCCGTGCATATGCAGCAGAATGCTTTTGTAATGCTTTGATTAGCTTTTCTTGTTGTAGTTTCTCAAAGTTTTTGTTTATGTTCAATGTCCTACCTGGAAAAATTTCAATTGTAGAGCTACCAAACTCTTCCATAGAATAGAGAGACATCTGCCTAGATGACAAATATTCAACATTAGATTTTTCTTGAAATTTCTCATGGTCATATTCTAAAGATGATTCAAAATTTTCCAATGTATTTAAAATTTAACTATCTTCACTAATATCTGAAATAGTAAAGAGAGGTTGAATATCGTCTTCATCATCAATCCATTCTTTGTCATCTATTTCTGTGATTGCTTTTACTGGAGGATATAGAGTAAATTTTTTTGTTGAATTACCATCACAAATATACATGTCACCCGATCTACAGTTAATAAAAGCATCAATTGTAGCCAGACAAGGTCTTCCTAATATGAGTGGATGTCCTCCTAGATTGTTCTTAGGAGTTAAGATCATGAAATCAACAGGATATTCCCAAGAATCTAAGGATACTGAAATATCTTCTAACACTCCATCTGGTTTGATTACTGATCTATCTACTAGTTGCAGTAAGGTAGGTGTGTAAAGAAGATTAGGAAGCTTGAGCTGATCCATAGTTTGTTTGCTCATGATGTTTATTGTTGCCCCTAAATCAATCAATGTATTTGGAATTTCAACTCCATTGATGTGTGTTTTCACAATTGGACTTCCTGGATCCACATATTTTTGTATGGCAATTTTTCCCATCATTATGTCTGCTATTTTTCCTACCAGGTGAATTCTTTTTGTTTCTTTTGCTTTTCTTCCTGGTTTCTTTATGCTCAACTCCTTTATTGTTTTAGCTAGAATTGGAATCTCCTTAATGGCTTGTAACAAAGGAATTTTGATACAAACATTCTTCAATTCATCTAGAAAATCATAATTGGGCAACATGATCTGCTTTTCTACTCCTCTATCAACTTGTAGTCTTTCAGGAAAAGGAGGTGCAGAAGTAGATACTGGCTGCTCAATGATAGGAGTTGAGTTCACTGGTTCTTTCTGTTTTTCATTTTCAGTATTTTGGTTTTGGAGAGATGTTCCCTCAAAAATTTTATTGACCTTTAGAGAATCTTCCTCAGAATTATCTTGTTCTTGAATAACTACAGAAGGTCTTTCTTTTTCCAATATCCTACTAGATCTAAGTTGAACATCATTAAGATCTAGAGGAGTGATCATATAAGTTGGAAATTGTTGTCCTTCCACCATGTAAGTATTCTGAGGATTTTTATTGTTGGGGTTTGGTAATGGTTGGGCAGGTAGCTGATTTGGTTTCTGTTGAAATGGCAGTAAGAGTTGAGGACTTTGGTTTTGTGGAAATGGTAATGAAAGTTGAGGGTTCTGATTTTGAAGTTGTGGTTACTGATTTTGTTGTGGAATTTGTGGGGGAGGATAATTCTGATATGATGGAGGATATTGGTAATATTGAGAAAATCTCCCATAAGGATTTTGTACTCCTTGTGCCCACGGTTGAGATTGAGGCCAAGTTTGAGATTGAGATTGAGGTTGAGGCCAAGGTTGCTGCCAAGAATTCCAATTTGGTGGAGGCTGAAGATACATTTGATTGTTAAATCCCTGATTTTGTGGCCCCTACAAAGGTTTTCTAGCAACAAAACAAAGAGGTTCTGCAAAATGTGGGACTGTTTCCTCTTGAAAGACAGCCTTAAGACCTGGAATTGAAGGACAACCCTTGGTCTCATGGCTTTCTGAGCAAATCATACAAGTTTCTACAACTTTTTCATCCAAAGGACATTCTCTTAGAGTATGTTTTTTCTGCATTTTGGACAAAAAATGGTTAAAGCATCAACCTCGGTTTTCTGCTTGTTTTGTAACTTAAGGGTGTCTAATTGCTCACTAAGACTCCCTAGAATGTTAGTTTTAAATTCATCAAGCATGTTACCAATTTCTGCCCTACTTACAGACCCAGTTGCAGATTTGTTTACTCTAACAAGAGAAGGATCTCTTGGACCTTTCCCAGCTTTAGATTTCCCTCTTGAGAGATGAACATATAATTCTCCTATATCATTTAATTGAAGTTGAGAGATATCTCCCTTCCCCATCATGTTAAGGATATCTATCCATTCATCCCTAATGGCTTTTAGTAAAAGAGCTTTTAAGGTATCTTCATCTAAATTGTCCATCTTTGCTCTTTTCAAATTATAGTTGAATCTCTCAACCAAATCCTCTAAGTTTTCATCCTCTATTTGCATCATTTTTAACACATCATCTTTGTGATTGGTAGGCATGCAATAATCCAAATATCTATCCAAAAATTCCTTTTTCATGTCATTCCATGTTCTAATGGACTGAGTGACTAACCCCATGAACCACTTCAAAGTAGCTCCTTTCAGTGTTGAAGGGAACAACTTAAGTTTTTTAGAGTCTTCTAGATAATCATAGGTTCTGCACAAGACTTCAAACTCAAATAAAAATGTTTCAGGATCCTCACTTTTTAACGCATGGAATTTTGGGAGGACAGAAGGTGAGATATTTTTCATTATGGCATTTGCTTCTTCATCCACTATAGGGAATCCAAAAGAATTATCTATTTCCCTATTTCCTCTGCCTCCTCCATTATTTCCTCTACCTCCTCCATTATTTCCTCTACCTCGTCCTCTACCACCTCCTCCAAACAGTGAGAATTCTCCATCCTACTCTTCTTCTGCCATTATGGTTTCTTTAGAGTCAGTATAGGGTTCAACCTGCAAGGTTACTTTCTCCTCCTCTGGTTCTTCTATTAATGGGATATGGGGGAGAGGTTCTACTTCTTCCTCACCATGTATTCCTATTTCTTCAACTAAAATGTGCTCTCTTGTGGAGGTGAAAAAAGGATATTCCTGCTGTTGGAGATTCGAGATTTTTCTCCTCTAGGACTGATTTGGTAGATGAAGTAGGAGATTCTTTTGATTGGATTTCTGCCCCTGGAATTTCAGGAGTTCTATGACTGGGAGTATGAGTTTGGGATGGAGGTGTATCTTTTCTTGTTCTTAATGGAGTGGGTGGTGTTGTAGGAGTTGAACTTCTGCCCCTAGCTATAAATCTACCCCTAGAGTCTCTTTCTCTATGCATATCATTTTTTATTTTTTTGAATGTAAGAGATAAGGCTATCTAGTTACACTTCCCCGGCAACGGCGCCAAAATGTTTAGTCAATTTAGTGTCCTAAATTTCTCTACATAAATTATCAATTCGGGTATCGTAAACTGATGAAGTGTAGTGCACTGTTTGTGCTAGCTAACCCTTCTTACTTCGTTGTTTTTATGTTTTATGTTGTTTTGGGGGTTTCTGGTCTTTTAATTCCTAATGATTTACAATGTAAATTATCAAAACTAAATCTAACTTTCCTAAAGACTTCTCAAAATCTAAAAATGAAAATAGAGCTAAGAAAGATATGGAAACAAAGCTAAGAAAGAAATGAAAACAAAGTTTCTATTCTTATTTTACCATTATTTCCAAATCATGAATTAAAACTGAAAGTGAAATTTGCAATTGATGTCTAACTAATTACAGAAATAAAACTAAATGAAATACTTGGTTACTTTGCCTCTCAATTTTGGGAGAAAGTCGCCTTGGGATTACATTTAAGTAATTATGTACCTCATTAATCTAAGAGAAAGCAAATACAAAGATGTAGAAATAACTCATTGCATAGATGAAATGTTCAACCACTTAGTTAAGGATGAATTATCAGCTTGAAGGGTTTTCCATAAACATTCATTAACACCATGAGTTAGTATTGTAAATTAAAAATGAAATGGCAAAGACAATAAATGACACTGATCAGTTTAATTGAGAATTTAAACTAGCAAAATAGTAAATGAAATAAACTATCCAACAATGTATCCTTATCATTCTTCAATCCTACTCTCATCTTGAAACAAGGTTAGTTTTTAATTGAAGAAATAAGATTACACTATTGAGTTGTATCTTCTAAACTACTGATTAGAATTAAAAAGAAATCAAGCTAATGGAAACTGCTCTAAATTATAAACACTGTTAGTACGAAAATGATTATAAACATTATTTTAGAAAGAAAATGATGAATTTACAGTTAACAGAAGAAGAAAAATAAATAAAATGAAACTTTCTTCAGTGCAGGGGCCCTCTGCAACTGATTAGGCTACGCTTGCTCAACCAACTCCAAGAAAACTCCTTCAGATATTCATAAAAGCATGTGGTCTTCTCATATTAAAATAGGGACACAAAACGCCCAAAAATTACAGAGTCTAGAACTTCGATTTCACATTAAAAATATTACTAACTTCTTCGGTCTTTTAGACAGGAATTTATAAGAAAAATCATATAATTGTTTATGGAGAAAAGAATGCTACAGCCAAACACGTATAAGACAGATATGCAGAATTTCTTCCTCGGCTGCTGGAGAAATGAATCGAAGACATGGTGGTTGTTGGATTCGTTTGTACAGGTGGTTGTTGGAGTCCATAGGTACAGGTAGTTGCTCCGGATAATGTTTCCCATCACTGTGAAACACATTAATTAACCACAAAACAAAGTCCTGTTACCCTCGGTCTCTTTGTGTTTGACTTATCCATTGACCGTAGTCTTATGCCATCTTCTTTGTCAACCTGGGCTGAATGAATAGGACAGTGTCCATGTCATGGTGATTTCAAAGCTGCCCATGTGACTAGTTTCTCCTTCTGACACCTGGAACCTGTTAGAGCATGGAGGTGGCTGCGGAACAGTCGATTAGCTGCAAAATAGGCTGTGTTCCGTAGCTAATATATAAAAATTTATTCAAACAAAAAAACATAAAAAACATAACATGTAAATCACTAAATGTCCTCCTCAAGACAGTATATACCAGTTATTAGTGATAAGAATGCATCTTTCTTTTGGAAAACCAAAGAAAAGGAATGAGAAGAGTTGCTAGGGAAAGAGTAATTTTGAGGCTCAACAGATGAGTGGCACTGCTCTCGTTTGGTGGGAAAGCAAGTTGCAGAAGGGCAGCAACAAGTCGGGTAACCTTCTTTCCTCTTGGTCCAGTTTTATTTCTGCATTGAAAGACCAATTTTACCCTTTGGTGTTAGAAAATTATATATTACAGAGCAATGGAACACATAAAATATTGCATAAATATAAACACAAAAAACGCATAAAACAAGAGAGACACGGATATACGTGGTTCACCCAATTTGGCCTACATTCACAGAGAAACAGCTAGTCCTTCCTTTTATATTATCCAGGAAACAAAAGAGATACAACCTACAGCAGATCCATTGTAATTCCCTCTTCTCTCTCGCTCAATCTCCTCTCTCTTTCTCGCTCAGAATACAGATATACATAGATGCAATACAATTCCCTCATATACAGTGAAGGGTTGCCTTCTAAGGCAAAAAATCCCTAAATTAAACATAACTTCTACCATCAGATCTCTACCTAATGAACGGCCCAGATTGACTACAAAATTACAACATTTTACAAGTCAATTTTACATCTATTTTTAGCTTTTGGGGTGCTGTCTCCGATCCCCCGCCAGGGGGGGCTCCCAAAGATCGCAGCCACCCCCACTGGACCCCCCTTGCAGCACAAATATTACGAGCGGCAAACTGGGGTCCAATGCAGTGATACCTCTAAATAAAGAAGATAATCAGGCTCCACACCCAACATTTGGGTTATAAACAAAAGGCACTAATGGAATGGCAATATCTACGGCAAGGTAAAGGCCAAAATGTGCAAATCTTCACTGAAGATTTTCGGAAACAAGCATTGAATTTGGGCATCTCATTAGATTCGTCCAAGACTGTAACTAAGTATGTTGGTGCGCTACATAGTTACATAAGACACTCACAGTTATTGTTTGAGCTTACTGGTAGGGTCCAGTATTGCAGCAATAATGTTGCAACTCCTGGGACTCCCTTCTTTACTCTTATCAACCCGGTAGTTCGTAACAAACTTGGAAGCGACGGTGTTGTATGCACAAGTACTAGCTCTTGCTGCAGCTGTCACAAGTCCGCTAGGGGCTCAAGCCAACTTCTATGAGCTCTTAGAAGAAGCTTTGTACCTGATGGATGGAAGCTAACTCAAAGGAAGCTGATCTACTTGCAGAAAGAAACTGAAAGTCAAAGAGTAACATAAACCCTAGCAAACCCTAATTCTACCAGCTAGTCCTACTGATGCAAAGGAGAGGATGCAAACTATTGAAAAAGATGCCATTACTTCTACAAAGGTGAAATGCACATGCCTATGCTATCTCTATCTAAAGAACACATCTTTTTGTATTTTTGATTACGTTATCAAAATTATCATACATGTACTTTTAACTGGCTTCTTACTGTGCAGGGGTGGATCAAGGAGGAGAAATGCTTGGAAAAGGTTGGGAAGGTTCAGAGAGGGTCTAAGGAGTCCCTAACACCCTTCCAGAGAGTTTCACCAAGTTTGGCTATCCAGCAACCTCACTTGTGAGCTTCTACAGGAAGTCTGCAGGGGTTTTACAGGATGTTTCAGGGATTTCTACAGGATGTTCAGAAATTTATACAGGATGTTCTGACATTGGATTTTGGAAGATGGGTGAGTGAAAGAGGATGCATGAATGGATAGGGAGGTAGGGTAGGGGTCTGAAATGACCGAGTGACTGATGGATGAAGTGATGAGAGGGTGTGGAGAGCTAACTTGTCTTAAGGAAGGCTAAGGCAATGGAAGAGCAAGAAGGTAGGGTTACGTGGACAGAAGAGTAGTTGTGAGACGAAGAAGCTAACTAGGAGATGGAGCAGCTGGCCTGGACGAAGCTTAGGTGGATGAGAGAAAGATGGATATGCCCTGCACGGTGTGCACTTAAATGAATCAACCAAATCCTGCATACAATCTAAATCTTAGCTAATATATCCAAACTGTCAACGAAACAAATGAACAGCAGCTTTATTTCCAAAGAGAACCATGTACAGCACTTAATCAAAGGAACATCTAAAAAGGTCTGAACGCATGACTAACTTCTACAAATGAAAAACATTACACCAATGATTGCATGGTCAAGCAAACTAGTGTTTTTGTTGAGCAGCACTGGTTCCACAATTCCAGCCCCTGATCCAATAAGGGAGAGGTGAAACTGAGAGTGCAAGCAACCCTTTTCTGGAGCTTTTATCAATCTTTATCTTATCAATCTGTTCTACACATCTGAAGTAATTCTATTCCTCAACAATAACCTACTTAACCAACACAACTAAATCTAGCTCAACAAACTTCGTTTCAGATGCATAAAAGGAAAATCACAGTGCTGAAAGGAAAGATAACAATACAAATAAGGAGGCCCTAGGCTCTCAGGTTGGGCCCAACCCCGAGAGCTATGGCTCCTATAAAAAAACTCAAAGCTGATATCAAATCTAACTGCTTCCCATTATCAAAAAATAATCATAAGTCAAGAGTTATGCCAATAATGGCTACAAAAGAACAAAACAGAGCTAGCAGCACGTAGTGCAGAATATGCAAGAGTTTTTCAAAAGTCCTTTTCGAAGGCTGAAGCCTTAACATTTATACACTACGAGGCCCTAGCTGGCCTCCTAAATCTATGGGACTTGGCTGCCCAAACTATGAGTGAACAGCTCCTTCCAAGAAATCTGCTTGGCTGCCTTCTAGATCCGGTTTTGGTGGCCTTTGGAGCTCGGAGTTGGGGGTGAAGATCCCGAGGGAGGCTATTTAATGCCATAGACAACCCCCCTACGAATCCTCAACCCAAGCTTGGCTGTCTCCTAGCCCATGTCTGCTCGGTTTTGCTTCAACATGTGTCAAAAAATCCTGAAATGAGCACGTGTTAGCCACCTAGGAATAGTGACTACCCTTATTCGTACAAATGACATAAACATACTAAAAAATAATGCATAAGTTATGAAAAATGAAGGATTGAACAAGGGTAGTTAGGCCAAATGAGCCCAAAATGTTACCAAATTTGGGGCTCATCATCACCCCCCTACTAAAATTATTGCTCATCCTTGAGCAACTAATCCAGCTCCTCGTCCTTCATTGCTTTAACCGCCACTCTCACATCCCAGACTTCTGAAGTAGTATCCTCCACACTGTCATGGAACCCGGCCTTCTTTTCCACTTCTTCCCATTGCTTATGTTCTTCTTTTTCTGTGCTTCCTTCTACCAATCCTAGAAGCAAAGGTGGGCTTAGCTTGAGGCTGATCCAGCTGGCCTGGAGGTTCTGCATGGACTTCTTGTAGAGAGGTACCCGTACTAGGCCCTCCCTCATTCTAGTTGGAGTGTGATACTCCCTGATTTTGAGGATGTGGGCGGATATCAATGCAGTGGGGTCCCCTGGCTCTGCTCTGATTAACAGTGGTTCATGTAACTCCCGGTTCATAACATCTTTGACCTCTGTCGCTCTCTTTTCTTCGTGGTTTAACCATGAGATAAATGCCATTAGCTGCATATCTCCCACAATTGTGTTGGGATCCCATGAAGTTACATTAGGAAGGGCAAAATTATGGAGGTAGAAATCTGATAGCTTGGCCTTGTCCTCTGAGGAGCTACTGTTGCCTAAATCTGTGAACTGCTAGGGGTTTTGGATCTGGGAGATACCCCTCTGTGCTAATGCATTAATCTGGAATTGCAGCCACTAGTCCCGTAGGTATAGGCCATAAGATTTGGCCGGCTGCCTACATTGTAGAGCATCCATAGCCCAACTGGCCATGCAGGCCAGTTGTGCCTCTTTTTCTTGCAACTGCTGTTTGAGAGCTTGTATCTCTATGTTTGCTTGCAATTCCCTTTCCTGTAGATGCTGGTTTAGTTCCTCAAGACCAGCTTGCATTCCTTCTTTGCCTTGAGGTTCTGCTGTAGTGTCCTCTGAGGTTGTGCCCCTTTCTTTCCTCTGTTCCTATAGCTGCAGTTTGAGCTTCTCATTCTCTTCCTGTAGAAATACTCGCTGGCAGTTTCCCACATGCTTGGCCATAGCTAATTCCCTTCTTGCCTCCTTGAGTTGTTCCTCCAAGGGGCCTATATCTGCTACTCCTTTAGATTTAGCTATCCTCATCCATGTGTGGGTCCGTACTCTTTCTTCTTCCAATGCAAAGAAGAGCGGTACTGTGAATTTTTGTGGGATAATTTTCCCAGCCTCCAAAAAGTTATAATAAGAGCTCAAGCTGGGCTGGGGGCTAGGCTCCATGATGTGTTCTACCTCTGCTTCCCTTTGTGGTGAGGTGGCTGCCTCCCCCTCCATTCTTTCGGTCTCCTTGAGCCTGGCTAAAGTTTCCTGTAGAACTGCTTCAGCATCCTGTAGAGGGGTTTTTGACACTGACCTTTCCATTCTCTCCCTCCAGGTAGTTGTCTTGGGGCTCCCCCGCTCATAAGTGACTGATACTTTGGAGGGGGACTTCTCCCTTGGTGAGGTAGGGGTGTCTTCGATGGTAATTGGGTCTTTAGATGGAGGTTGGGGCTTGCCAGTTTTAATTCTCACACTTCTCCTCGCTTTGAAATACAGAGGAGTCTCCCTTTTGTGTTTCTCTTTTGGCTTGGGAGAGGTACTTAGGGTGGCCAGCACAGCCGCTGCCTCCCGAGCAAGAATTTCGGCTGTCTTCTCCTTCTGTGTTCTTTTCTCAGGACTTCCTGTAGAAAGCCCTGTAGTGGCTGATTTCTGGCTTCCTGTAGAAGCCGTTTTCAATTTTCCTGTAGAAACAGATGGCACCGTTTTAGCCTGCTTGGCTGAGGGTGCTTTTTCTTTCAATTTTGTTGAGGCTGCCTTAGAGGTGCCCTCATTGACATGGACCTTTTCAATCCTTTCCACCCTGCTATGTAGTAGTTTCTCCCTGGGGGTTAATGTGGTTTTGTCACCCTCTGCTTTGGCAGCTTGTTTTTCCTCTTGTTTTCCCTTGTGCTCTTTCTTTGGTGCTTTGGCCACGGTTTCTTGGCCTTTCTCTTTCTTCTCTATTTGAATTAGTTCCTTCTCCTCGCTGCTGGAGGAGGTGAGCTCCTCAGCCAACACTCGGATGTCATCATCCTTAGTCAAATTTCGGAAGGTTTCCCAGGAGAGAGGGACGGTATACGTGTGAAGTGCATCTTCCACGAGGAGCTTAATGAGCCCATGATGGGCTATCTGATCTGGCGTCCCCTCTCTCAACTTAGTGGCACACTCGGTCATGGACTGCAGGAGGAAGTAAGGGATGCTCAACTTTTTCTCTGAGGGTAGGTCCATTTGGTGCCTAAGTTCTGTGAGCAGCCGAAAATGGTATCCATACACGATGCTGAATCGCCCCTCGCACGTGATATACTTCATAATTTGGAGGCTGACCTCACTCCAGAATGGTTGTAGGCTGGTTCTTCGCACTCCATTCTTGTCTTCTGAGAATTGCTCCTCCGGCAAAAAGAATTCCTTCTTAGCCTTCTGGCCCAGTTTTCTCTCCTCCTTATCCCAAGGTACCCCCATCGGTAGATCAGTGACCCTGCTAATGAACTGTGGGGTGAGTCTGAGGGTCAAACCTCTGAAGTTGACAACAGCCAACGTTTTGGACTTTGGCTGCAAGGATCGCAAGAATTCCTCTGCAACCTCGTCATCGTGACCTTGAAGCTTGTCACAGAATGACATCCACCGTGCACGAGAAAACAGGTCTACCACCTCAGGGGTTTCCCATAGCTTCTTTGAGTCTGTAGGCTCTTTCCTGATGAACCCACCCGGCATGGTAAAATCTTGCTGTGTTGGCCTGAGCTGGCTGGCGCGTATAAAAAGATGGATCTTTGGGATTTCCTTAGACAGAGCACAGAGTTACGCCTCTATCATGCACACAGTTTATAAATTCACGACTGTCTACAGGTGAGCCTTGACAGTGGCTCAATTATGAACCAAACCCTGTAGAAAATCCCACATACACACTACGACGACAATTCTCATGCAGAAATAAGAAGACACTTGCAAATTCATGCACAGACTGAAATTTATGGTTTTCTACCCCTTTGATACGTCGACTTCACCACCTTTCGAACCAATTGCATGGGAGGACTATGTTCAGGCTTACCTCGTTCCAGACTTGCCACCTTTGACGTGAACAGTTTAATTTCTTCGTAACGTTGAGCTTCCTGTAGCGCAGCTTCCTGTAGAAGTCGTGCACGGGTTCTGGGGAGCGCTTCAGTGGTTCTAGGCCTTCTGTGCAACAACAGGACGTTTGAACAGGCCGAGAACTCGGAGTATCAACCTTCAGGAAATTGCGGATGCGTACTCGGCTACAAAGTGGTTGGGAATAAATGAGTGTAGTGCGCCATACGCGATCTAGCCGGTAGATTTGAATCTCTGCGGAACTCGTGGCGCGGGGGTGAGCTGTCCCCGTCGGCCCGTTGGCCGACGTCACCTGTGATCATTCCACTACATGTCTGCCTGACCGCCGAATCATTCCCTGCATATCTACCGCCGCCACTCCTATTAGATCGCCGCTTCTCTCCGACTGGACTCTTCCCACGTGTCCATTTCCTGCCTCGTCGACACACCCAAAGCTTTTCGGATCGAACGAGGTCGTCGGGCTGGTTGTGGTGGCCAGTTGAATGGCTACCCGACTTGCTCAACCCATTCATTTTCATATTTACACACATTTTAAAGCATTATTCATGTAATTTGACGAAACAGGGTGAGGCACTTACCTGTGCGGCCGTGACGTTATTTTTCTCATGCTTCAGGATGAGGGTGACGGATCTGCTTGCTGCCGCTTCGTGCACAGGCATGGGAGCTCCTTTTCGCTGACTGCTGCTGGTTACGAGACCGGTTGCTTGGCTGTGGATGGTGCATGCGCCGGCTCACGAGTTTCAGGTATCTTCATGACGTGCGCTCTAGCCGGATCAACTGCTACAGGATTCCTGTAGGACATCCTGTAGCAGTTTCTCCTCCTCAGGTGCATGCTGAAACGGTGGAGTCACGTTCACGGTTGCAGGGTCTTCGGATTGCCTTGACAGGTAGCACAGCAGCCTCTACATGCTTTGTTTTTCATTTGAAAATGATTTCTTCTAAGAGTCCAACGTTCTGGTTTGACTGCGCAGGTATTGCAATCGTATGGCAGCAATGGTGGTGGAAGGAGGCGACAGCAGTGGCTGATGGAGAAAAACATTGGTTGCATGCCTCCTTATTGGACTTCGGGCTTCAAATTCTTCTACACAGTCGGTCCTGGCCCGTCCCAAGATTCTACAGGAAGTTTCCTGTAGAAATACAGTCATTCCTATAGAAAGTCCTGTAGCTTCCTGTAGGAGGCTAAACTATGACCAGACCGTGCCCAAACCTTGGAAGAGATGAGTGTTTCTAGAGGGAGTGCTGGTGAGGTCACCTGGTAGCATGGTAGGGACCCTTATCCTTGAGTTGAGAGGCCTCCTTTTCTGCATGGAATACCTGCAACCTGCATTAATTTCCAAAGCTTGAGCCTGTTTTTCTGTTTCTGCCTCTTTTTTCTTTTCCTTGGTTTTTTTTCTCTCTTTTCTTTTTTTTTTTTTTTTTTGAGGAGACAGCAGGGGCACCTCAATGAGGTTTTCACCCCTACTATCTGCCTTGGGCGCCTCAAAGAGGTTTTCACCCAAGGGTCTTTTTGTTTTTATTCCAATTTTTTCAGAGAGACAGCAGGGGCGCCTTAATGAGGTTTTCACCCCTACCATCTGCCTTGGGAGCCTCAGAAAGGTTTTCCCCCAAGGATCTTTTTATTATGATTTTTTTTTCTCTTTTTTTTTTTTTTTTTTTGGATGCTCGGGGTATGCCCAAAACAGAGGCAGAACCATTCTCTATGACCAGCACTGATTTTTCCACAGTTTTGATGAACTCTTGCCTCGAAAGAGGTTTCCTGTAGATCTTTAGTCGATGCCCATTGACGAGCATGGGGATGGCTTCTTCATCGATGGTCCGGATAAGAACAGACCCATTATCATTACACTTCTCCACTACATATGGCCCTAACCATCTTGTCCTCAGCTTCTCCTTGAAATCCTTGTGTCTGGAATCATACAACAACGTCCAATCTCCCGGTTGGAATTGCTTGTCACTGAGGTGCTAGTCATGCCATATCTTTCTCTGAAGTTGAACCACCTCTGAGTGGAGAAGGGCTTGCATTCTGTGTTCATCTAGCCCATTCAGCTGTAATAACCTTTCTTGTTGGGCATGGTTGAGATCTAGGTCCAGCTGAGCTGCCATCCTCAATGTGTTGTACTCGAACTCAATTGACAGCAAAGCTCTCTTCCCATAGACCAGTTCATAAGGTGTGAAACCGGTTGTGGTCTTCCAGGTGGTGTTGTAAGCCCGGGTGGCCTCAACCAGGCGATCTGCCCAATCCTTTCTGCTGCTGCTCACCACCTTAGTCAAAATCCCTTCTAATGCTCTATTGGTGACTTCCACCTGCCCATTTGCTTGAGGATGATAAGGGGTGGAAGTCCTATGCTTGATCTTGTGATGAGCAAGCAAATCTTCAATTAAGTTGGAGGTGAACTGGCTTCCTTGATCGGTGACTAGCTCTCTTGGGTAGCCAAATTTGTAGAAGATGTTTTCTCTTAAAAACTCAGCCACCTTTTCTTCTGTCGCTGCTTTGATTGCCTTGGTTTCTGCCCACTTTGTCAGATAGTCTGTGCACACAATGATGTAAGACCTTTGCCTTGAAGGAGGATTGATAGGACCCACAAAATCCATGCCCCACTTCTTGAATGGTTCAAGAGTCACTTGAGGTTGGAGAGGCATCTCGTCCCTCGGGGTTGGCTTCCCCATCCTTTGGCATCAGTCACATTGGCTGATATATCTCTTGACATCTTGATGAAGCGTGGGCCAATAGTAGCCTGCCTGTAGAATTTTGAAGGCAGTCCTCTTGGCTGCAAAATGTCCTCCACAAGGCCCGTCATGACAGGTTAGGAGGATGTCAAAGACTTCCTCCTCCCTTACACAATGCCTTAAGATCTGATCGGGGCCAAGTTTGAACAGGTTGCCCCCGATCCAAGTGAACGAGGCACTCTTCCTTACAATTCTGCTTTTCTCTTTGGAAGATAGATGCGGAGGGAACTGTGCTGAGACCAGATAGTTTGCTATATCAGCAAACCATGGGGAGAGTACTGAGATAGCAAACAGATGTTCATCTGGCATCTGGTCGTCCACTGTTCCATCTTCACCTGCAGGTAAATCCAATCTAGACAAGAAGTCAGCAACAACATTTTCTTTACCTAGTTTGTCAACGATAGTCAAATCAAACTGCTGCAACAGAAGTAACCATCTAATAATACGAGCATTCACATCTGGTTTATTCATTAAATATCTAATTGCAGCATGATCAGTATGTACAAATGTTTGATAGCCAGTGATGTAGTGTCGGAACTTGTTCAGGGCATGGACCACAGCCAGGAACTCTTTCTCAGTTACAGTATAGTTCAGTTCTGCCTTGGATAAGTTTTTGCTGATAAAGTATATGGCATATGGGAGTTTTTGTTCAACCTATCCTAAGGCTGCCCCTATGGCTTTGTTCGAGGCAGCAGTGTGGATGTGGAAAGGTAGGGCCCAGTTTGGACCTCTTAATATCGGGGCGGACACCAACTTATCCTTTAATTCATTCAGAGCCCTTTGACAGTTGTCCGTCCATTTGAACTCAACATCTTTTGCTAAGAGGCCAAACAGTGGCGAGGCTAGCTTACTGAAATCTTTAATAAATCTTTTATAGTATCCTGCTAAGCCTAGGAAACTCCGAACATCTCTTACTTTCTGAGGAGGTGGAACCTTTTTTATGAGAGCAATTTTATTAGGATCCACTTGCAATCCTTGGCGAGAAATGGTATGTCCTAGCACGGTCCCTTCAGTCATCAAGAATTCACATTTTTCCAGACTAAGGGACAAGTTCATCTCAATGCACTTGGTTAGGACTTTTCCCATATTGGACAATGCTTCTTGGAAGTTGGACCCATAGGGAGTGAAGTCATCCATATAGATTTCCACCGAATCATGGACCAGCTCAGAAAAGATGCTCAATACTGCTCTTTGGAAAGTGGCAGGAGCGTTGCATAGCCCAAAGGGAAGGACTCGGTAAGCAAAGGTACCCCAAGGACAAGTGAAGGTGGTCTTATCTTGGTCTTCCGAGCTGATTTGGATCTGGTTATACCCGCTGAACCCATCTAGGAAAGAGAAAAACTTCTTCCCCGCTAGTCCATCCAACACTTGATCTATGAAAGGCAGAGGAAAGTGGTCTTTCTTGGTGGCTTTGTTCAGTTCTCGGTAGTCCACACAGATTCTCCACTTTCCATTTTTCTTGGGTACCAACACCAAAGGGGACACCCACTCGCTATCTGAGATGGGGTAGATGAATCCTGAATCCAACAGTTTTTGCAGTTCTTCTTTGACAATGTCCTTAAGGGTTGGATTCATTCTCCTATGAGGTTACCTGACCGGTTTACAATCTTCTTTGATGTAGATGTGATGGGTACAGACTGAAGGGTGGACTCCTTTCATCTCCTTATAGCTCCAAGCAAAAGCATCTAGATGACTAGCCAACAAACTATACAGCTCCTTTTCCTGGGAAGGAGATAGGGAGGAGCTGATCTTTAACGTTCTCTCGGGGCCAAACTCCACATTTTTTACCCTGGGAGAGAGTGGATCGGTCACACAAAGGTCCACTAAGGTGTTGGCTTTAGTATCTTCCACCAATTTCTCTAAGGACAATGCACTGGGAGGCGGATTCTGAATCAAGGTCTCAATCAAATCATCCTCAGTTTGAGGACCTCCCTTGGTGGTCTCTAAGGTGCACAAGGGTGCAGATTATACCTCATCCTCTTCTCCTTCTTCCAACCAAAGTGGTAAGTCATGCTCTAATAGAGGTTGGGCAGGAGGGTATAGGACTAGCTGCTTGGACATAGGACCATTTTTGATGGTCATGTTTCCTGCTCGGCAGCTTACGTAAGCATCCGCAGTGGCTAGCCAAGGTCTTCCCAAAATAAGGGGGTACCCAGTAAGCTTTGCCTTTGGCTGAAGAAACAAGAAGTCCGCAGGATACTCCCAAGAGTCAACAAAGACCAAGACATCCTCCACAATCCCTTCGGGAGTCACGGTGGAGCGATCTGCCAACTGCAGGACTGTCGAGGTCTTCCTTAAGGAACCCTGAAGGTTGATTTTGAGCATGGTATCCCTGGTCATCACATTAATGGCAGCTCCTAAATCAATCAAAGTGTGGGGTATGATGGTGCCATTGATGTGGACATCAACTACAGGACTCCCAGGATCCAAATATTTTGGACAGATTACTTGCCCCAACATAAGATCAGATAGTTGTCCTATGACATTGATGGTTGAGGCATCTCTTTTTCGCTTGCCTGGGTGCTTGAAACACTTTTCCTTAACCAATTTGTTGTATATCGGTACATCTTTGATGGCTTGGAGAAGTGGTATTCTTACACACAACTATTTGAGTTCTCCCAGAAGCTCATTCTCCTCTTGGTCGGGTTGTGTGGTTACAGTTAGTCTCTCGGGAAAGGGTGGAGTGGTCTTGGGTTCACTTTCCTGTTTATCTTCCTCGTCCTCTAGGGGAGGAGGTTGGCGATCCGGAAGAGTCTTCCCGGATCGCAGGTTGATCTCCTGGATCTCCACAGCATAGGTAGGGCAGGTTGTTTCCCCGGTATATACCTGCTGGGCCTGTCGGTTGTTGGGGTTCGGGTTCGGTTGAGCAGGCATTTGGGGTTGTCTCGGAGGAGCAGGAGGTAATGGTTGTGGTTGAGCTGGTGGTGGAGGCAAAATGGTGGGAGGAGTGTTGTACTGGGGCCTCCACCCCGGTTGAGGTGCATTCCACTAAGGCTGTGGCTGGACATGTGAGTGAAACGAATGAGTAGTAGGTTGAGTATGGTATTGAGGTGGGTAAGACCATGGAGGAGGCACAGACCAGGGAGGATGAGCAGGGGGCCCCCAAGAAGGCATAGGAGCAGATTGGCTGGGGTTATAATAGACTTGGGATGTCCCTTACATCCCCTGCTGGTAAGGTCTAGGTCCATGCGGCCTTCTTTGGTTGAGGAAGTAGAGAGGTTCAGTGGGTGCCTCAGTTCCTTGGTACATGGCCTTAAACCCAGGTAAGGTTTGGCATTGGTTTGTGGGGTGGTCCTCCTCATAAATGAAGCATACCTCTACCGAGTGTAAGGGACACTCGTTTTTAGGGTGCTTCCTTGTACACCTAGGATAGAAGATGGCCAAAGCCCTCTCAGCTTCCTCTTTCTTTTGTTGGATTCGGAATGTATCAAGTTGCATGGCAATGGTCTGTCTCACCTCACTTTTGAGGTCCTCCAGCTCATTAACAAACTCATGCTTGGAGAAAGTAGCACTAGCTGAAATGGGGTTTCCCCTACCTCTTTTCCGGGCTGCCCTAGAGTGGTTTCTAAACACAGTCTTTATATCCTCGTAAGGTAGTTGGTAGATGTCTCCTCCAGCTAGCATGTGAAGGGTATCTAGGAGGTCTTCAGGGACTCCTCGGAGCAGGACCAACTTGAGAGATTCAGGGTCAAGTGTGCACCTGGCCCGTTTATAGCTAAGTTGGAATCTTTCCTCATAGTCTTCTAAAGACTCCTCATTTCCCATGGTCATCCGAAAGATCTCTCCCTTGGCTTCCTTGGACCTACAGTAGTCCCGGTATTTGGTATTGAAAGCTTGCTGCATCTGAGCCCAAGTGGTGATACTGTTTCCAGGTAATCCCATGAACCAGCGTAATGCTGCATCCTTGAGAGTAGAGGGAAAGAGTTTCAGTTTTTGCTCATCTTCTGTATAGTCATAGGTTCGACAAAGGACAGCAAACTCAAACAAGAAGGTATCAGGGTCTTCAGTAGTCAATCCATGGAAGTGAGGTAAAGCAGAGGGGCTTATGTTTTTCATTTTCATGTCTCCATTGGTCTCTCGGATGGGAAAGGCACCTTCTATTCTCTCATCTTCTCTTCCATCTTCAGCCATGGCTTCAGGTGGGATGGTTTCTAACTCTTCTTCTGGTATAGGATCTTCGTATGTCTCAGGAGGCTCGCCTATAGGTTCTTCTGGATCACTGTCACCAAAGAAGAGAGAAGGGTGACTCAGTGAAGTGGTGGGGGTGTTGGGTAAGAATTTGCCGGTTTTATCTCTGTTCCTACGAGGCATGAAATGGAAAGGCTTTTGATTGCTTTTTGCTTTTTCTGCTTGTACCTGCAAAACTAAAATAGATTGAACTGCAACTAGCTATCTTGCTGAAATGAAGATGCGGAATTGAAATGAAAGCAGGAAAGGACTAAGCTACGTTGCTCAAATGAAATTGCAGGAATGAAATGCTAGTCTACGCTTGCAGAATTGAAATTGCTAGTCTACGCTTGCAGAATTGAAATTGCTAGTCTATGAAAGCAGGAAATATCTATTTTACTTTTGTGGAAATGAAATTGCAGAATGGAAATGAAATAAACTATTTAGCAGAAGGCGAGTGTAGAAAAATAGAAGAAAAGCAACAATCACCAATACTCTGACGCTTCCCCGGCAACGGCGCCAAAAAGATGGTGGGCTCCAGTATTGCAGCAATAATGCTGCAACTCCTGGGACTCCCTTCTTTACTCTTATCAACCCGGTAGTTCGTAACAAACTTGGAAGCGACGGTGCTATATGCACAAGTACTAGCTCTTGCCGCAGCTGTCACTTGGTCAGCTGGCACAAGTCTGCTAGGGGCTCAAGCCAACTTCTATGAGCTCTTAGAAGAAGCTTTGTACCTGATGGATGGAAGCTAACTCAAAGGAAGCTTATCTACTTGCAGAAAGAAACTGAAAGTCAAAGAGTAACATAAACCCTAGCAAACCCTAATTCTACCAGCTAGTCCTACTGATGCAAAGGAGAGGATGCAAACTATTGAAAAAGATGCCATTACTTCTACAAAGGTGAAATGCACATGCCTATGCTATCTCTATCTAAAGAACACATCTTTTTGTATTTTTGATTACGTTATCAAAGTTATCATACATGTACTTTTCACTGGCTTCTTACTGTGCAGGGGTGGATCAAGGAGGAGAAATGCTTGGAAAAGGTTGGGAAGGTTCAGAGAGGGTCTAAGGAGTCCCTAACACCCTTCCAGAGAGTTTCACCAAGTTTGGTTATCCAGCAACCTCACTTGTGAGCTTCTACAGGAAGTCTGCAGGGGTTCTACAGGATGTTTCAGGGATTTCTACAGGATGTTCAGAAATTTCTACAGGATGTTCTGACATTGGATTTTGGAAGATGGGTGAGTGAAAGAGGATGCATGAATGGATAGGGAGGTAGGGTAGGGGTCTGAGATGACCGAGTGACTGATGGATGAAGTGATGAGAGGGTGTGGAGAGATAACTTGTCTTAAGGAAGGCTAAGGCAATGGAAGAGCAAGAAGGTAGAGTTACGTGGACAGAAGAGTAGTTGTGAGACGAAGAAGCTAACTAGGAGATGGAGCAGCTGGCCTGGACGAAGCTTAGGTGGATGAGAGAAAGATGGATATGCCCTACACGGTGTGCACTTAACTGAATCAACCAAATCCTGCATACAATCGAAATCTTAGCTAATCTATCCAAACTGTCAACGAAACAAATGAACAGCAGCTTTATTTCCAAAGAGAACCATGTACAGCACTTAATCAAAGGAACATCTAAAAAGGTCTAAACGCATGACTAATTTCTACAAATGAAAAACATTACACCAATGATTGCATGGTCAAGCAAACTAGTGTTTTTGTTGAGCAGCACTGGTTCCACAATTCCAGCCCCTGATCCAATAAGGGAGAGGTGAAACTGAGAGTGCAGGCAACCCTTTTATGGAGCTTTTATCAATCTTTATCTTATCAATCTGTTCTACACATCTGAAGTAATTCTATTCCTCAACAATAACCTACTTAACCAACACAACTAAATCTAGCTCAACAAACTTCGTTTCAGATGCATAAAAGGAAAATCACAGTGCTGAAAGGAAAGATAACAATACAAATAAGGAGGCCCTAGGCTCTCAGGTTGGGCCCAACCCCGAGAGCTATGGCTCCTATAAAAAAACTCAGAGCTGATATCAAATCTGACTGCTTCCCATTATCAAAAAATAATCATAAGTCAAGAGTTATGCCAATAATGGCTACAAAAGAACAAAACAGAGCTAGCAGCACGTAGTGCAGAATATGCAAGAGTTTTTCAAAAGTCCTTTTCGAAGGCTGAAGCCTTAACATTTATACACTACGAGGCCCTAGTTGGCCTCCTAAATCTATGGGACTTGGCTACCCAAACTGTGAGTGAACAGCTCCTTCCAAGAAATCTGCTTGGCTGCCTTCTAGATCCGGTTTTGGTGGCCTTTGGAGCTCGGAGTTGGGGGTGAAGATCCCGAGGGAGGCTATTTAATGCCATAGACAACCCCCCTATGAATCCTCAACCCAAGCTTGGCTGTCTCCTAGCCCATGTCTGCTCGGTTTTGCTTCAACATGTGTCAAAAAATCCTGAAATGAGCACGTGTTAGCCACCTAGGAATAGTGACTACCCTTATTCGTACAAATGACATAAACATACTAAAAAATAATGCATAAGTTATGAAAAATGAAGGAATGAAAAAGGGTAGTTAGGCCAAATGAGCCCAAAATGTTACCAAATTTGGGGCTCATCACTTACTACGATTGATGCATTCAGCGTAAAGGCGATTCATCTTGAAAGTCAAGGAAATAATGATAGATATGATCAAGCCAATAAAACATCGTTCAACCCTTAGCATGGAAAATTCCAGAAGACAGTCAAGGGGAAGGCTAAGAAGATCATCGCAACCAAGAAATAGGACATTGCAACACCATCTTGCATGCATTGCAAGAGAGAAGGTCATGACGAGGACCACTGTTGGAAGCTACATCCAGAGATGAGACCAAAGAGAATCAGCGAAAAGGGAAAGCAGAAGACAGTGGCAACACCACAGCAGGAACTTGGATCAAATTTTGGCATTGAGACAATGATCACAGCTGTGGGCACAAAAGGTACTCCTTCCGTTAGTAATAATTATGAATCAATTGCAAGTACTAGTTATTTGAATGAGCCTGTAAGAGAATTGAATTATTCCACATCATTGTTATTATAAAACACACAAAGGTGGAAACTCTGTTCGATTCAACTTCCCAAGAAAATTTAATCTCAGAGTCCTTAGTGAAAAAGTTAGGCCTCAAAACTAAGCCTCATCCGAGTCCATACCCGCTTGTTTGGGTAAGAAATAAAGCAAAATTACAAGTAACCAAGCAATGTAGGGCCCAATTTATTATTGCTTCTAAATTATTTGATGAGGTAGAGTTGTATGTTGTGCCTTTGGATATCTGTGGAATTATCTTGGGAAGTCTGTATCTATATGACAAACAGGCAGTTTTCTATTGGCACGAAAATAAATACCACCTCACCAAGGACGGGGTAGAATATATTGTCAGAGCTCATCATAAGAAAGTTGGTGCTAACCTTGCAGGATAGATTAAACGACTGGTTAATTCCAGTAAAGGGTGCCTGCTCATGGTGTTGAGAGCGAAGGAGGCCGAGACGGCTGATGCTTTCAAAGTTTGTGATCCTGATCATAAGAAAGAATTGTTAGAAACTATTTCTAACTATAATGGATTGTTTCAGGAACCGAGAGGATTGCCCCCAAAATGGGAGATCCAACATGAGATCCATTTAAAATAGGATGCTTCTTTACCGAATATTGGCATGTACAGTATGGGTTCTATCGAGATGGAGGAGATCAAGAAACAGGTGCAGGAATTGCAAAGTCAAGGGGTCATCAGACCAAGTTCTTCCCCGTGTGGCTCACCGATCGTGTTGGTTCCAAAGAAATATGACACATGGATAATGTCGTATATTACAAGGCGCTAAACAAAATTACGGTGAAGAATTGATACCCTCTCCCTCGCATTGATGAATTATTAGATCAGTTGAAAAATGTTGTCTATTTTACAAAACTGGAGTTTCGTAGTGGATATCACCATGGTAGAGTTGCAGAACAAAACATTTGGAAGACTGCGTTCAAAACCAAGCGGGGGTTGTTTGAATGGATGGTGATGCCATTCGGACTATGCAATGCTTCGACCACGTTTATGAGGGTAACGAATGATCTGTTTAGGCCTTTTCTTGATAATTTTATGCTTGTATATCAAGACGATATTATTGTGTATAGTAGACATGGGATGAACATGTATGTCATGTGAAGAAAGTGCTTAAAAAAAAAATGTATGTAAAGTTGAGAAAAGTGTGAGTTTGGGAAGACCTATCTTGTTTATTTAGGTCACATAGTCAGTAATGGGCAATTGAAAATAGATCCCTCTAAAGTAGATGTGATTATGAAGTGGCATGAGCCCACAAATGTTATAGAGGTTTGAAGCTTTTTGGGCGCGATACAGTATTGGAGAAGGTTCATTGCAAACTTCTTTGTTATCGCAGCTCCCTTACACACATTGACAAGTGTGAAGCAGACCTTTCAGTGGGGAGGAAAGCAGCAGAAATCCTTCGACACGCTGAAAGAGAAGATCAGCACAGCACCAGTGCTAGCCTTACCAGACCTTCAGCAACCTTTTGAGATTGAAACAGATGCTAGTGGATATGTCATGGGTGTTGTATTGATGCAGCAAAGGAAGCCTATATGTTACCATTCGGAGACTTTCTCCCAGGATGTTGTGAATTATCCCACGTACGATAAGGAGTTGTATGCCTTAGTTCAGAGTGTAAATAAGTGGAAACACTACCTTATCGGCAAGGAGACCATCATCCATATGGATCATCAGCCCTTGCAGTACCTTCAGTCACAGACCAAGCTTCAACAAGCCCGTCATTTCAGATGGATGGGATTCCTCCAACAGTTTCATCTGGTAATAAAATACAAGAAGGGCACCAGCAACAAAGTAGCAGATATTCTTTCTCGCCATCCTATTTCTACATTTGTAGTTTTGAAAAATGCTTCATTATCGTTAGAAAGTTATTATGAACAATATGCTAATGATTATGATTTTAAAGAGATCTATGCAAAACTGACTTATGGACCGTAGGTGGACAATTATTATTTGCAGGGAAAACTATTGTACCATCTTGGAAAACTGTGCATACCCATTGATGAAAAGGTACATGTAATCCAAGAGATTCATACCTTTCTTGTGTCTAGTCATTTTGGGGTTGAAAAAACTTTATGTCATTTATAGAGGTTTTGCTTTTGGTCTCATATGAAAAACATTGTAACTCATTTTGTAAAGGGTTGTGTGTTGTGTTCTGTTTCAAAGCCCTCTAATAGAAAACTTGAGCTCTACACACTACTCCCTATTTTGAGTCAACCATGGGAAAGTGTGTCCATGGATTTTGTAGGTGGTTTGCTTATGTCTAGGAAAGGTCACAACTATTTGTATGTCGTCGTGGATCATTTTAGTAAAATGTGTATTTTAATGCCTTGTAAAAAGCAGGTCACTGCTAAGCAGACTGCTTATCTTTTCTTTCAGCATGTTTGGGTCCATTTTGGGTTGCCCACATCTATTGTGTCAGATCGAGACTCTCGCTTTCTTGGAGAGTTCTGGACCAACTTGTGGAGAATGATGGACACTAAGCTGAAAAGAAGTACGACATTTCATCCACAGATCAATGGGTAGATAGAGGTCGTCAACTGCACCGTGGTACACTTGTTACGAGGCTATTGTAGAAAACATTCCAAGTTGTGGGATGAATAGGTTCCTTATGTGCAGCATGCATACAATCGAGCAGCACATTCATCTACACAAAGCTCACTGTTCGAGACATGTTTTGGTTATCTACCAAGGGATCCCTTAGACATGGTCTTTGGGAAATATGAGGATGGCAATGGATGAGATGATAGGGACAAAGCACGGAAGTTTATTCAGCAGATACAAGTGATTCATCAGGTAGTACAGGAGCAGTTGGAGAAGAGTTAGGCTCGGTATAAAGCTCGACATGATAAGCACCGAGTTGACCATCAATTTCAAGTTAGGTACAAGGTATGGCTCCACATCAGCAAGGATAGAATGAAGGGAGAAGGGAAGAAATTTAGACCCATTAGATGTGGTCCCTTCACCATATTGACAAAGATTAGAGACAATGCTTTCCATTTTGACATTCCCGCTTATATGAAAATGTACTCAGTAGTGAATGTTGAAAAGTTGAAGCTTTATGAACCTCCATTGATTATGGATACTGAAGAGGTTGCACAGATTCCTACAATGGATGATTTTTCTCCAAAGTATCTAAAAAAATTGCTCGAAGATATCATACTCGATAAGAAAACCAGAACTTCCTTACGAGGAGATGTGGAGTACATTCGTGTGGGCTTCAAAGGAATGCATCCGAGTAAATCTTGGTGGATGGAGAAAGAAAATGTGAGGTGTTAGAGCCTAGATTTGTCTCAGGCTGAAAAGACAAGGTTCTAGGTCCACATCAAACCACGCTCAGCCTCGTAGCTAGCCCTACGAGGACAGGAGAGGGCTCTCTCCGGGTCAATCTCAGCAAAAGGTAATCAATGAGGCTCGAGATGACTAAATTGGTAATTGATCTTAGGATAGGTATGAAGTACAAGGAGTTTGAGGTTGATTTTTGAGGTTTTTGTTGAATCAAAGGAAAAGGAAATTTTGGGTGCGGGGATGAGACACAATTTTTTGCAGAGGTCTACTTGGGGAAAGGTAGGTGATTTTCTTGATGCTTTTAAAGAAAATGAATGGCTATATCTGACTGGTGAGGAGCTAAGGAGAGCAAGAAGCTTTCAAGGATTCTCCTTAAACAGATGAAAACATGAAAAATCAAACAAATTCAAAGGCAGAGCATAACAATCTATGGATTCTACCTTAACACTTCATTTGTTCAATTGCAGAAGATGAGAGAAGGAAGATGATACACATAACAACTTACAAATACTGAAAGAAGCACACCATCAACACATAAATCCACATGGATCCCAAACAGTGCTGCAAAACCCTGGTCTTTCCTTTGCCAAAAATGCAAAAGTCAATGTACAATAGAGTGTCAAGCTTTTCCCAAGAGTCCAACCCTGAAAATGACTTAGAAATTACATAATATAGGCAAGCCAACCTCTTCCCTTGCTTATAGGGGTCGAGCTCATCATTCTAGGGGCTATTTCAACCAATTCTAAACAAAGCACTACAATCTAGGTAGTCAAAACAACTTGCCTCTATAAGGTAGGAAACTGATTCATTCATTAAATTTTCACTCTTTGGTGAATGAATCTTCTAGAAAAAGTAACTAAGTGTCAAAATTACATCATGTTCAATCAATTACATCAAAAGAAGTCAAAAATTACATCACAAATCAAAACTAGTCAAACTGGCCGAATTTCTGAGCTGAAAGATGAAAAATTGGGCTAAAAATCTATATGCGCCGCGCTACTTTGCTGCTGATTTTGAGGCACCTGCAGGAGTCCAAATTGAGCTTAGGTTGGCTTGTTGGAAAGCCCTGCCTGTCTACTATCCAACCCAAGTGGAATTTTCCAAATTGGTGTCCATTTGCCCCTCCAAAAGTGCATTCTCCCAAGACTGCTTCCTGTGTGTCAAAATAGGGGCAGTGAGGTCATTTTTTGCATGTTTTTTTACCTTTAGGGGACCCATAACTCACCCAAATTTCTTGTCCAAGTACAAAAATTCATGATTTCTCATGACAAATCCAAAACTGCAAGCCATTTGTAATTTGGAGCTCCCAATCCTATGCGTCGCGCAAGGTGCGCGACGCATATAGGGAAAAAGCTCGTTTTTTAACACAAAAATTCCAAAATGACCAAAAATGCCCCAAATCTCTTGAAATTTGGGCTGGAGTTTCCTTGTCAAGTGTGATGATGAGCTAAAGAGGCCTCGGCCAAAATCTGAAGACGATTGAGCTCCCTTTGCTTCTTTTTCTTGTTGATTGCCTTCTTCAATTTCGCCTTTAGATTTCTTATCCGAGCCTTGCAAACTTGGTTCCGTGCCCTGTAGTGAACAGCCATGTGTCTCAACAATGCATTATCTCTATTGGCCTTGTTCAGCCACTTCTCCAAGTAAATGTTGACCCTCTCGAGATTAGATTCTCGATCCTCATTGACCTGTCGCTCTAGAGAAGTGAACTCAATCCTCCTATGTCAGGCAGCTTGGAGATTCTCACGAATGTTCTGTTAGATTCTCGATCCTCATTGACCTGTCGCTCTAGAGAAGTGAACTCAATCCTCCTATGTCGGGCAGCTTGGCGATTCTCACGGATGTTCTGTAGCTCCATGATCGCATGCTGGTCTTCAAGCTGCTTATTTCTCTATTCCAGATACCTGATGTTCCATTTGGCCATCTCCAACTGGATTTCCAAGGCTTGAATGTCAGTTTCTTGTTCCTCGATAATCCTTCTATATCTAGACTTTTCTGAATCCGTAGCTGTCTCATCATCAGGAATGAGAACGAAACCTGATGGCTCACCTGAAGGCCCCTTCTCATGCATGGGCTTCTTACCCTTGTCCTGTACCTGTGCCTGTGGTGCTGATGTCGGAAGCGAGGCCCCTTCCACGCCAGGTGGAGATAACACTCGCTTTGCTGCTGCAAACAAAGGTCTGGTGCCTTTCGGATAGCCTCTCTGATATGTAATGAAAATAGGCCTGGTCTCATGACGCTCATACTGCTGAGAAGGTTCACCCTCATGTTTCACCTCTGATACTCTTCGTGAAGCTCTGAAGAAATCACGTGAGATGAAGTCATCCCAAGTGATGCCCTGCAAACCAAGCTGATGAACCACCAAAATCTTTATAAGAGCAAAATGATAGACACTGTTGAGTTGCTGCTGAGGGGTTCTATGCTGTATAAAGGTAGTCATCCTCTCAATATTTCGGCAGATGAAATACAGAATGTTCATCATCCGCACCCTGGTGAAATGCATGAGTAACCTGATGTGATAAGCATAAAGATGAGAGAATCGTCCCTCACAGCTGAAATATTTCATGATCAATCTCATAAGTGGAGCATATTCATCTTTCAGGTACCTGAACGGGATCACTCTTTTGAGCTGCCTCAAGCAATTGGGTTTGATGTATGGCTCATAATGCTGCCGATCGATCTGTTGTTTTTTGTGCCATAGTTCACCAATATTTGGTATACCTGTTGCTAACGAAACAGTTTCTGGTGTAAGTGTAAAGGTGACCCCAGCCAAGGTAACTTGATCTCCGTGCAAATGCAAGACAAAAAGACGAGCCAACTCATAATGAAACTGGACCTCAACCACCTTTTGACAAAACTCATAGCATGACTGATGCTCAAAACACTGCATAGCAAGAGGACAAGCATGTAATTCTCTAAGGTTGATTGGTTCTTCCCTGACATGTTTACCACTTTTACGAGGCCTACGGGGTTCCTATTCACCCAAGGGAGAATCACTTTGGGTTTCTGCCTCATATTCAGATGAGTGACCAGATGACATCACTGCTGATATGCAAACTGCCTTGAATGAATGCTGATATGTGAAACTGTTGTGTGCAACTGAATATGGACTGTTCTTTTGATCTAAACAATGTTGTGACCAAGGGGAAAACAAATGTACAAGGGAATGTTAGGAAGGGGAAAATATCAGGGAATTAGGGAATTTTGAAATAAAATGTAATTAGGGAAGGGAGAGGAAATGTATATATGGGAATAGGGTTTTAGGGTTTGGGATATTGAATAGGTTTGAGGAGTTCTTTTTTTATAAGGGTAAGGGATTAGGGGTTTAGGGATTATAGTGTAGGATTGATGAGTGGATTTTGGAAATGAGGAACAAAGGGAAATGGGAAAAGAAAAAACCTTGGTGACAAAACTGTTTTCAAAACCTACAACAGTTTTTCTTTTTGGCAAAGGGAGGCTTTCAAAGTCTTTTTTCCACGGCCATCATCCATGAACCATTTACATTTCACCATCAAATACAAAATAGAAGCAATGGATGTGAGCCTACCTGGCGAATTTATGTGAATTTTGGGCGATTTGATGAGTTAGCAACAAATTCCGGGCTCCAAACTGTAAGCGCCGCGCAAGGTATATGCGCCGAGCTTGTTCAATTTTGCACTGGCTGGAAATGCTGTGTGCGCCGCACAAGGTATATGTGCCACGCAGGCTATTATATGCGCCGCGCAGGTGAAATGGGGACTGATCTCCTCCAAAACGCACAAATTCGACTTGGAATGACTTTCTCCACCTTTGGCATGCACAATGACTTGAAAATTCATTGAAAACCCTTTACATAGACACCAATTTGATTTTTGCCTCTTCCATAACCCAATTTGTTATGTTTTGCAATTGACACTTTTTCCATATTAATAGAATTTTGACTTTTTTGTTTCCTCCTTAAATTTGGTTGAAATAATGATTTTCTTTGACAATTTTTTGCAGGGATAGCTGTGATATGATCTGGAAAAGGAGACCAGGGCTGCGCCTGGATAATTCAAGAACTGAAATTTTTGAAAAATTATTACAAAAATGAAATGTCGACTTATCTTCAAAACAGAGTTTTGAAGAGAAGTCATAATCTATCCATCTGACAATAAAAATCTTTGAGATAACAAAATATCAAGGACCTCCCTCTGGCCTGTTGGCTTTATTAGACTTTGTCAAAGACCAAATTGACTTAACCCTAGACCTAATGACCGAAAAAACTGTTATGACCTAGAAACTGAAACAGGACTGCAAATGACTTTTCAAGACTTGATTTTTATGAACAGACCTGAGCCAGCAGTGCCAAGCACGAGGGGAATGAGTAACACAAACCTTTCCGTCAGATTTATGACATGCTCCTAACGAAATGCAACTGATAGAAACTGATGGGACACCTAAACATGAAATGCAAAAAAGAGTTTTGATCTCTGACGGAGGGATAACCAGACCGACTCTAACATGAGGGAGCTCACTTGCCAATTGACTGAAAAGGATTTTGGCGGTCCAAAAGCTCTTAGTGGGGAGGATTGATCGAGGTGGATCTCTAAAAAGTACCAGTGGCATGACGAAAAGACTCAAAACTCAAGTGGCAAAAACTCTATAAACTTAGCATCGGACCAAAGTTCTCATCATCCTAATTCCAACGGTGTGAGCTACACTCAAATACGAGTTCATATGAAGAATTTAGAGCAAGTCAAAGTTTATGTTTGACTTGGACAGGTGGCAGGAAGAGATGACATGGCACTCAGTCTCAGCGGATGGGGAAGCGCCAAGTGGCAAGCTGTCGTTGGTCCCACATATCACAGATCGCAGAAGGAAGATGTTGCGACTTAAAGAAAAATGGCCCCAAGAAACTCATGGTTGCAATGCGACAAATCGCAATCGCACATCGCAAAAGGGAAAGGTTAAAGAATCAGCCCCCAGAGTAATCCAGGTTGTGATGCGATATATCGCAATCGCCGAAACAGGTTGCGATTTGCGATATCGCAATCGCAGTTCGCAAAGGGGAAAATTTGCATATTGTACCAACCTTGGTTCCCGTTGATTGCGATTTGCGTTGTGAGCTTCCAGACCCTATATATTATATATTGTGATTAATAGCCTATCAGGTTCACAGTTATCGCAGGACATTTGTTGTAAGAGCTTGGGTATGTATGCCTATGGGAAATGCTGATAGTAAAAGTTGTCGGGTTAAAATGTGTGGTTAAGGAAGTTTTCCCATTTTTGAAAGGTTTGTTGCTACATACTATATGGGACACGAGAATCTCTGTCTTAAAACAAACCTGCCTGCTAAACTTTGTCGTATGTTTAGAACTGTCTAAGAATTGAGGAGAGTAGCTACCAGCTTATATAAAGGACTATCTACATCGGAAAGAAGGGAGACTGGCACAATAATTCAGAAGATCAATGCGTACAGTAGTAACCTGACTTGGTAGTAGGCTGGGACCTCACCTTGAGCAGCAGGGAGGTTCCGAGAAGGTGCAGAAGGCCCGATTATCCAAATTGGGTGTTTGGATAGGCGCTTTTGCACGATTTTTTGCCAGGATTTCAGTGGTATTTTCTGTTTATGAAGCTAGGCTCTCCATTCTTCATCCATCTTCCAACTTGGAGGTATAAGGATTGTAATTGAATGTTTCTTGTACTTTTATCTCTTTTTATGCCACTTAATGAAAGAAGGCCTCCCCACTATTGAGTGGGGCCCAAAGACATAGTCTAAATTGGACTAACTATGTAATCAAATATTTGTGTCATGGTTTCTTTCTTATCATATTATTTCCGCATTGTTTTATGTTCTTTTTAAGTTCCATGGTTAATAAGATCTGTTTCATGTAATTCTGATGCATTCATAAGTAAAATATCTTAGATCAAGTTTGGTATCAGAGTAGGTCTTTGTCGATGCGAATTGCATGAATATATGCTAACCGGAATAAGATGCGAAAAGGAGGAGGAAAGCTTGAGTCGTTTGATCCCGAAGTAGGACGTGCACAACGAAGAAGAAACATGGCAAATGAAGAAGCTCGTTGGGAAGAGGAACAGAATTTCCGCAAGGTATTCTACAATATGGCAGAGAAAGTGGACAAGCTATTTTCAGAGTAAGAGAAGGCACTTGGGCATGAGAAGCAAGATGTCGATGAAAATAGATCAGCAAATCATGAAGGTGGTGGAGAATAGCCTCCTCCCTCTCCTTATTCAAGTGATAGTTCTTCACTTTAATCGTGATTCCAAACATACATCTAAAAAACATTCTTCAAGCTCGAAGTAAAGTTTGACCTGCCCATGTATAATGGAGAGTGTAGTGCAGAAAAACTTAATAATTGGATAAGACAAATAGAGGTCTATTGTTCGATTCAGCATATCGAAGAATATGAGGTAAAGGTCTAGTTAGCATCTCTTTGGCTGAGTGGCACTGCTCTCGTTTGGTGGGAGAGCAAGTTGCAGAAGGGCAACTTGGTCCAGTTTTATTTCTGCATTGAAAGACCAATTTTACCATTTGGATTATAAACAAAAGGCACTGGTGGAATGGCAATATCCAAGGCAAGGTAAAGGCCAAAATGTGCAAATCTTCACGAAGAGTTTCGGAAACAAGCATTGAATTTGAGCATCTCATTAGATTCACCTGAGACTGTAACTAAGTATGTTGCTGTGCTACATAGTTACATAAGACACTCACTGTTATTGTTCGAGCCTACTACGATTGATGCGTTCAATGTAAAGGCGATTCATCTTGAAAGTCGAGGCAAGAATGACAGAGATGATCAAGCCAAGAAAACACCGTTCAACCCTCAGCATGGCAAATTCTAGAAGAAAGGCAAGGGGAAGGCTAAGAAGACCATCGCAGCCAAGAAAGAGAACGGAGCAACACCATCTTGCACACATTGCAAGAGAGAAGGTCATGACGAGGACCACTACTGGAAGCTACATTCGGAGCTGAGACCAAAGAGATTCAGCAAAAAGGGTAAGCAAAAGACAGTGGCAACAGCGCAGCAGGATCTTGGATCAGATTCTGGCGATGAGACAATGATCACAGCCGTGGGTGCAAAAGGTACTCCTTCTGTTAGTAATAATTATCATTCAATTGCAAGTACTAGTTATTTGAATGAGCATGTAAGTAAAGAGTGGAAGAGAATTGAAATATTCCACATCAGGGTTATTATAAAACATACAAAGGTGGAAACTCTATTCGATTCAGGCTCCCAAGCAAATTTAATTTCAGAGTCCTTAGTGAAAAATTTAGGCCTCGAAACTAAGCCTAATCTGAGTCCATACCCGCTTGGTTGGGTAAGCGATAGAGAAAAATTACAAGTAACCAAGCAGTGTAGGGCCAGATTTGTTATTGCTTCCAAATTAGTTGATGAGGTAGAGTTAGATGTTGTGCCTTTGGATATATGCCGAATTATCTTGGGAAGTCCGTATCTATATGACAGAAAGGTAGTTTTCTTTCGACATGAGAAACCACCTCACAAAGGACGGGGTAGAATATATAGTCAGAGCTCATCATATGAAAGTTAGTGCTAGCCTTGCAGGACAGATTAAATGACTGGTCAATTCCAATAAAGGGTGGTTGCTCATGGTGTTGAGAGCGAAGGAGGCCGAGACGGCTGACGCTTTCAAAGGTTGTGATCCTGATCATAAGAAGGAATTGTTAGAAATTATTTCTGACTATCATGGATTGTTTCAGGAGCCAAGAGGATTGCCCACAAAACGGGAAATCCAACATGAGATTCATTTACAACAGGATGCTCCTTTACCAGATATTGGCATGTACAAGATGGTTTCTATCGAGATGGAGGAGATCAAGAAACAAGTGCAGGAATTGCTAAGTCAAGGGGTCATTAAACCAAGTTCTTCTATGTGTATCTCATCGATCGTGTTGGTGCTAAAGAAATACGACACATGGAGAATGTGCGTAGACTACAGGGCGTTAAAATCGATACCCTCTCCCTCGCATTGATGAATTATTAGATCAGTTGAAAAATGTTGTCTATTTTACAAAACTGGAGTTGCGTAGTGGATATCACCGCGTTAGAGTTGCAAAACAAGATATTTGGAAGACTGCGTTCAAAACCAAGCGAGGGTTGCTCGAATGGATGGTGATGCCATTTGGACTGTGCAATGCTTCAGCCACGTTTATGAGGGTAATGAACGGTCTGTTTAGGCCTTTTCTTAATAAGTTTGTGCTTTTATATCTGGACGATATTCTTATGTATAGTAGGATATGGGATGAACATGTATGTAATGTGAAGAAAGTGCTTGATGTTCTAAAAAAAAGAAAACTGTATGTAAAGTTGACAAAGTGTGAGTTTGGGAATACCTCTCTCGTTTATTTAGGTCACATAGTCGATAATGGGAAATTGAAAATATATCCCTCTAAAGTAGATGCGATTATGAAGTGGCCTAAGGCCACAAATGTTACAGAGGTCCGAAGCTTCTTGGGTGCGGTACAGTATTGGAGAAGGTTCATTACGAACATCTCTATTATCACAACTCCCTTACATGCATTGACAAGTGTGAAGCAGACCTTTCAGTGGGGATGAAAGCAACAGAAATCCTTCGACACGCTGAAAGAGAATATCAACACAGCACAAGTGCTAGCCTTACCAAACCTTCAACATCCTTTTGAGATTGAAACGGATGCCAGCGGATATGCCATGGGCGTTGTATTGATGAAGCAAAGGAAGCATGTATGTTACCATTCAGAGACTTTCTCCCAGACTGTTGTGAATTATCCCACGTACGATAGGGAGATGTATGCTTTGGTTCAGAGTGTAAAGAAGTGGAAACACTACTTGATCGACAAGGAGACCATCATCCATACAGATCATTAGTCGTTGCAGTACCTTCAGTCACAGACCAAGCTTCAACAAGCCTATCATTTCATATGGATGGGTGGGCGATTTTGCACCAGAGTATCTAGACAAGTTTCCCGAAGATATCATACTCGATAAGAAAACTAGAAATTCATGACGAGGAGATGTGGAGTACATTCGTGTGGGCTTCAAAGGAATGCATCCGAGTAAAGCTCGGTGGATGGAGAAAGAAAAAGTGAGGGAGAAATTTCCTCACTTTCCAATTGACTGAAAAGGATTTTGGTGGTCCAAAAGCTCTTAGTGGGGAGGATTGATCTAGGTGGATCTCTAAAAAGTACCAGTGGCATGGTAAAAAGGCTCAAAAATCAAGTGGCAGAAACTCTATAAACTTAGCATCAAATCGAAGTGCTCGTCATCCTGATTCCAATGGTGTGAACGACACTCAAATCCAAGTTCATATGAAGAAGTTAGAGAAAGTCAAAGTTTATGTTTGACTTGGATAGGTGGCAGGAGGAGATGACGTGGTAGACACTCTCAGCGAATGGGGAAGAACCAAGTGGGAGGCTGCCATTGGTCCTGCATATAGTAGATCCCAGAAGGAAGAAGTCGCGGCTTAAAGAAAATCAGCCCCAAGAAAGTCATGGTTGCGATGCAATAAATCGCAATCGCACATCGCAAAAGGGAAAGGTTAAAGAATCAGCCCCCGAAGCAATCCAGGTTGCGATGTGATATATCGCAATCGCAGAATCAGGTTGCGATATCGCAATCACAGTTCACAAAGGGGAAGCAGTCGCATATTGTACCAACCTTGGTTCCCACTGATTGTGATTTGCGATGTGAGCTTCCGGACCCGATATATTATATATTGTGTTTAATAGCCTATCGGGTCTGCGGTTATCGCAGAGCACTTGTTGTAAGGGCTTGGGTCTATCTGTCGATTGGAAATGCCGATAGTAAAATTCGTCAGGTTCAAATGTGCGGTTAAGGAAGTTTTTCCATGTTTGAAAGGTTTGTTTCCGCATACTATATGGGACCTGAGAATCTCTATCTTAAAACAAACTCACCTACTAAACTTTGTTGTTTGTTTAGAACTGCCTAGGAATCAAGGAGATTAGTCGTTAGCTTATATAAAGGACTATTTACATCGGAAATAAGGGAGACTTGCACAATAATTCAGAAGATCAGTGCGTACAGCATTAACTTGACCTGGCAACAGGGCGGGACCTCGCCTTGAGCAGCAGGGAGGTTCCAAGAAGGTACAGAAGGCCCGATTATCCGAATTGGGTGTTAGGATAGGTGATTTTGCAGGATTTTTTGCCATGATTTCAGTGGTACTGTTTGTTTATGAAGCTGGGCTCTCCATTCTTCGTCCATCTTCCAGCTTGGAGGTATAAGGATTGTAATTTAATGGTCCTTGTAATTTTATCTCTTTTTATGCCACTTAATGAAAGAAGGTCTCCCCACTATTGAGTAGGGTCCGAAGACATAGTCTAAATTGGATTAACTCGTAATCAAATCTTTGTGTCATGGTTTCTTGCTTATCGTGTTATTTCCACATTGTTTTATGTTCTTTTAAGTTCATGGGTTAATAAGATTTGTTTCATGTAATTCTGATGCATTCATAAGTAAAAGATCTTGGATCAGCAATAGACTAGGTTTATGTCTTGTGATTTTGATTAAAACTTCATGAGCAGTTACAAATGCACACCATAATTTCTACATGGCATCATAGCAGGATTCACATTAGAGTAGGAATTTTGAAGTTGTTTCTCAGGAGGTTCGAATTTGCAGTTCAGTGTAGCAAGATCTCTTCAGAGTTGGCAAAAGGACCTTCAACAGGATGAGACTAGAGTATGCCTTGGAAGGCAGCTCTAATTTCATCGGATGGAGGTAGTATTGGATGACAATGGATTGATAAAATACAACACGAGAGTTGTTGCAAAACCAGTGGAATCTGATGCTCAGAACCTAGCCCAATGGAAGAAAGATGTAGCTAAGGTGAGGAGAATAATATTGGAGTGAGTACGAGATCACATTTTCACAAATATCCATGGGAAAGAAACTCCTTATGCAATGTGGTAGGCACTGACATATCTGTTCCAAAATAGCAGTGACCATAGGAAACTGGCGGTCAAGGAAAAACTTCGAAATATCAAGATGTAGAAGAATGACACTATTAAACAATATTTAAGCAAGGTCACACAAGTTCATGATGATCCTGCAAGAGTTGGTGTTACTATTTTAGATGATGATTTGGTAAGCCTAGCCCTTCTTCCCAAAGGTTGACATAGTTACAAAGATTTGATGAACGAGAGGGAGAAATTACCAATTGGGAACACTTATGGTATGATTTGGTACAGGAGGAAATAAGGCAGAATACCAGAGATGGAACTTCATCCAAGGGCGAGGATGAAGAAAACTTTGCATTGGTTGGAAAGGGAAACAAGGTAAAAGGGAATAAATCTCAAACCAATCTAGAATGCATCCGAGGGGGCAAGAAGAAATATTTGTCAAAATTAAATGCTTCCATTTTCATGAATTCAGGCACTATGCCAGGAAGTGTTGATGCAAGAGCATCTTATGTTTAAAATTTTATGTAATTTTTAATTAGGGAAATCTAGAATTTTCTGGATTTTATGAGTAATTCTAGAATTAATTAGAGATTAGGAAGTTAGGATAGATTCCTAAAATTGAGAGGATAAACTCTCAACTTCCTCCAAATATCTAGGAAGAAATTTATCTTGAAGAAGATTCGAGAGATTTCTTCAATCAAAATAAATATCCATGTAATTATTTGTAAAGCCAAGATTTTGGAGTGTGATTTAATGAATGAAATATTTTATTGGGTTCAGTCTTTAAGCACTGCACCATTTTTGGTATCAGAGTTTGGAAAGTATCACCACGAACATGAGTTAAGATATACTGCAGTTGAGTTTCCAGTTCGTTGCAAAGTTCGGGTTTGAATGCAGAATTGATTTCTCACAATACTCGGGCAATTTTTATGTTGAATCTCAGCGGTTGGCAGGGGCTCTCTTTCCCTACCTTGGAAATCCAAAATCAATACTCTCTTCCCTTTCTTATCTAGCTTCTTTTTTTCGACTCTAAATTAAACTTGATCTTGGCTCATAATGTGTCAATTGACTCCAACTCCAAGTTCACCTTCTTGTTGTCGAATTCTAAAGCTACTGTGTTATGGTAGCCTATTTATGATGGTTTTTGAGAGATTGCAAGTTGGGAGGGTTCATAGTAGGTTGCAATTTATTCCTAAGAGAGTCTATTGACGTATCCACAGAGAAAGTCCAACCATGATTCATTGGACTGAAAATTGAAATCGCTGGGATTTTTCTTTGAATTTGTGAGATTGATGATTGACATGGAGGTGTCGATATAACCGAGAAGATTGAGATCATTGAACCATTTCTGCGTGCTCTTTATTTTGTGTGTTAGTTAAGGTGTTGTGGGTGCATATCATTTTTTTTTGGTATGCTGGCATATGTGAAGACTTAAATGAAATACTCATATAATCATGTAAACATAACTCCATAAGTAGATGAGAGTAGTGCATTGTCTTTTTTTTATGGTGGTATTTCATATTTAAAAATCTTATTTCCATATTCCATATATATGGATTATAAATACATTTTATTTTAATTTCAAGGGAAGAAGGAAGGTGTTTCTACCTTTATAATATTTTATTGTTATTAAATTAAAAAATAAGGTATTTTTCTTAAGGAGGCCTTAAGAAAATAATTTGTAAGGATTATTATATTTTATTTCAATTAAGATGGCCCATAGAGTTAGAGGAGCTAGAGGAGCCAGAGGAGCTGGAATTGGTCGAGGAAGACCAGTTGCAAATCAAGTCTTACTTGATGAAATGAGACATATTTGAACGAGACTAGATGCTTTGGAGACAACACGTAGAAGAGATGTCGACATCGGTGACATCAGTGAAGCAGAAGAAATCTCAGAAGAAGAAATTGAAGCTGAAGAAGAAACTTCAGAAGAGAAAATGGTCAAGATGATCGTGGGAATAAGTACCAAGCCAAGATTGGACGTGCCTGTGTATGAAGGAAATTTAAATCCTGAAGAATTGATCGATTGGATCATCGCCATGGATAAATATTTCGACTATGAAAATGTAGTTGATGAGAAGAAAGTTAAGTTCACGGTGACCATATTAAAAGGACATGCTGCAATATGGTGGGATAACGTGCAAGTTGAACGAAGAAATAAAGGAAAAGGGAAGATCACTAGTTGGGATTGGATGGTAGCCAAGCTCAAAGGTAAATTTCTTCCTCGATATTATCAGTTAAATCTTTTTCGCTAGATGCAAAATCTCAATCAGAAATTCATGTCTTTAAAAGAGTATACAGAGGAGTTTTATAGATTGTATAAGATCTGGTCATGTGGAAGCAGATGATGAAAAACTAGCTAGATATATTAATGGCCTAAGATTTGAAATACAAGATGAGTTGTATATTTTGTCTCTAGAATTTGTTAAAGAAGCTTACCAGATAACCCTTAAGATTGAAGAAAAATTGGCGAGAAAGAAGCATCAAAGAGGAAAAGGACGAAGCATAATAAGGAGCAAAGGACAATCAAGCAAAGGATCATCAAGTCAATCAAGTAGAGGAAGTTCTAGTGGAAGATTTCCATTCAAAGAGAAGGAAGCAGCAACAAGTATAAACAAAGAGTAGATTCCCAAAGAAGACAACTAGACCTTAATGTTGGAGACTTGGTTATGCCACATCTTCAGAAAGAAGGATTTCCTAAAGGGGAATATAATAAGTTAAAATTGAAAAAGGTTGGACCATGGAAAATTTTGAGGAAATTTTCCTCAAATGCTTATGAAATAGAACTACCCAAAGGCTTTGGCATTTCACTAATCTTTAATATTTCAGATCTATATCCCTTTAAGGAACCAATGAATGATTCTACAGATGCACCTGTTAGTGACAAAGTTCAGTGGGAGAAAAAACTACCTTCAGCACCAGCACAACAGATTGAATCAATCATCAATCAAAGAGTGGCTAAAAGGACTAGGAATAAAGAGGATTTTAAATACTTGGTTAAATCAAAGAATCAACTAGTTGAAGATGCTACATGGATGACAACAGCAGAGATTTCGAAATATGACACCAATATTGAAGAACTCCATAAACAGAACATATGAATGTATCTTTTCCTCCATGGTAGTATGATGCAGGAGCATCTTCTGTTTAAAATTTTATGTAATTTTTAATTATGGAAATCTAGAATTTTCTAGATTTTATGAGTAATTCTAGAATTAATTAGAGATTAGGAACTTAGGATAGATTCCTAAAATTGAGAGGATAACTCTCAACTTCCTCCAAATATTTAGGAATAAGTAAGTTTCTCTTGAAGAAGATTTGAGATATTTATTCCATCAAAATAAATAGCCATGTAATTTGTTTGTGGAAGCAAGCTTTTGGAGTGTGATTTAATGAATAGAATCTTTTATTGGGTTCAGTCTTTGAGCACTACACCAAGTGTCCACACAAAAAGGCAAGAAAAAAGACCTCAGGAGGAGGAGCAGCTGAAGCCTTGGCTTCACAGTTCGAGCTTGACTTTACCCTTATCACATGCATGACCTGCACAATGATGGGGAACGTGTGGTACTTGGACTCAGGTGCATCATTCCACATGACAGGGTGTAGATATGTTTTTAGTGACCTAGAGGAGAAAGATCTCTAGATTCACATCAAGATGGGGGATGACAGAAGGTACAACGCGACCAGGATTGCTACAATCACCTTTCATAGGGAGTCGGGCGCCCTCTCATACTCAAGGATCTCATGTTCGTTCTGGGCCCAAAACAAAATTCATCAATGTTGCATTTTTGGAAGACCATGGTTATGATGTGATATTTAGCAAAGGAAAAGCATTCCTCAAACACATAGACATAGGATAGGTGAAGTAGATCGGGATTTGTGTGAAGAACCTGTATAAGCTAGATGTGGAAGATTGTGTTGCATTAAGCACCAAGGTGAAGAAAGTGCAGGGTCGCGATGTCAGTGAACTTTGGCACAAAAGACTTGGACATTTGCATAATGGTGCCTTGGAGATTAAGCAACAAATAACCAATGGCCTCTCTAAAGGAGCACTTGAGCAACAGGATGTATGCAAAGGATGTACTTTGGGGAAGTACACAAAATCCACATTCCATGATCAGGACAATAAAGCACATGCAGTCTTCGAAAGGATCCACTCTGATGTTTGTGGACCTTTCTTGATAGTCTCCACTGTCAGAGACAAATATTTTGTCATTTTTATTGATGAGACATCCTCCAAGTTCGTAGAATTGAATGCACTGGTTGAGAAAGAAATTGGAGAGAAGGTGAAGGCTCTCATGAGTGATAATGGAGGTGAGTACATGTCGAATTAATTCAAGAATTTATATGTGAAAGAAGGCATTTGACTAGAGCTAACAACATCCCACAACCCACAGCAGAATCGGGTGGTTGATAGGAATAACCGTAGCATTGAGGGAGTTACGAGAGCTATGTTACATGACCAATGCCTACCTCCACATTTGTGGGATGAAGCATGCACACAATAGTCTATTTTCATAACCCGAGTCCTCATCAGATTCTTGGCATGACTACACCAGAGGAGTATTTCTCGAGGAGAAAGTTGGATGTGTCGCACTTGGTGATTTTTGGAGGCTCTTTATACTGCCATGTCCCCAAAGAATCGAGGAAGAAGCTTGAGCCAACAACAAAATTGGGGGTATTTGTGGGTTACACAGAAACTCCCCACAACTACCCTATGTACTTGTCATCCCTCATAATGACAATTGTGTGAAGGGATGTAAAATTTGATGAGGAGAAAGCGATGTGGTTCTCTCTTGAGATGGATATTCAAATCCCACCAAAAGAGGAGCTTTTAGCTCCAAAGGAGCAGCCTTAGGAATTTGTGGAGCAACCACAAGTAGAGGAGTAGAGAGTGGAGACATACACTCAAGCAGAAACATCCAGACAAAGTAGGAAAAGGACCAGGGAAGCTGATAGACTTATACAGGATGTGAGGGAGAATGTTGGAGCTCCTTCAAATTTGCGCAGGCAGAGGAAGTCACCTAATCGTTACACTGGCTACATGGCTCTAATGATTGAGTTTGTAGATATTGAGCCATCCTCTTTTGAGGAAGCAGTAGAGAAACCTATATGGATTGATCCAATGGTGGAGGAATATGAATCCATTGTAAATAGCAATGTTTGGGAAGTGATCCCAAGACTAGCAGATAAATCAGTTGTGGGTTTGAAATGGATCTTCAAGGTTAAGCATGCAACAGACGGAAGCATAGAGAAGTATAAGGCCAAATTTGTGGCCAAGGGGTACTCTCAAGTTGAGGGAATTGACTATGAGGAGACCTTTGCTCTTGTAGCAAGGTACTCATCTATTAGATCAATTATTTCACTAGTTACGCAGATAGGGTGGAAGATCCACTAAATGGATGTAAAAACAACATTTCTCAATGGGGTTATTGAGGAGGAGGTGTACATCGAGCAATCAGAAAGTTTTGAGACATTTGATCAAGAGTCTCATGTGTGCAGACTCAAGCGAGCATTGTACAGTCTCAAACAAGCACCCTGTACTTGGTACACCAAGATCAATAGTTATCTCACTGGTTTGGGCTTCACCAAGAGTGAAGCAGATGCAAACCTCTATCACATCTTGGTAGAAGGTAATTGCTTATTATTGTCTTATATGTTGATGATTTGATTTTAACCGATGATGAGCAGTTGATCAGGTCTTGCAAGGAGGACCTTGCAAGGGAATTTGAAATGAAGGACATGGGTCTCATGCATTACTTCCTATGGTTGGAAGTATGGCAAGGCGATGGGGAATCGTTTGTCTCTCAAGGCAAGTATGTAAATGATATATTGTAGATATTCTGCATGGAGAGTTGTAAACCCATGGAGACACCTCTAGAAACCAACTGGAGGAAGGAGGATGCCACTTCATGTGAGGAAGTGGATGTTACCATTTATCGACAACTAGTGGGTTCACTAATGTATGTTATGAACACATGACCAGATACGTGTTATGCAGTCAACCAACTGAGCCAAGTTATGGTTAGGTCGACCAAATTGTTTTAGAAGGTAGCTAAGCGTGCTTGACGATACCTCATAGGCACTACGTAGTTTGGACTATGGTACATACAGACAAGGGGGGTGAATTTGTGTGGCTTCACAGATGCGGATTGGGTGGGGAGTCCATCATACAAAAATAGTACATCATGTGGATTTTTTAGTGTTGGGTCTGTAGTGGTTTCTTGGTATAGCAGGAAACAACGATCTCGCAAAATACATGGCTGCAAGTGAAGCAACATGTGAGGTGATTTGGATGAGAAAGATGCTTATGGGATTGTTTGGTTAGATGATGGATCGAACAGTCATCTATTGTAATAATCAAAATTGCATTAAGCTCTTTGAGAATATTGTATTTCATGATCGATCCAATCATATCCGGTATCGCCATTTATGGGACTGTGTGCAGAGGCAGATAATGTTACTACAATGCATTCTGACAGAGGAACAAGATGCTGAAATTTTGACAAAGGCTTTGTCAAGAGGAAGTTTGAGTTCCATGGGTGCAGGAAAGGGGCAATGTATCTCTATTCATCAAATTAATGCAAGTAGGCAAAGGGGTTTTTAGCATATTGCTTTCCCCTGGAAAAATATTGTGTACATGTGTGTTATTTCTCATTGCATGTTTGCGATTGATGTTCTAAATTGTGAATTGAATTGCGCAAAGCAATAAAATAGGTTTGTGTCTTGTGATTTTGATTAAAACTTCATGAGCAGTTGCAAATCTACACCATATTTTCTACAATCAAGTCTAAAGAGTTGATTAAAGAATCCTAATTGAAGACTAAAAAATTAAGGTGTACGGATCAAGTTGTTGTGATCAATCTTGAAGGCACAAACTTGAGATTGGTTAGATGAAAAATCACTAAAAAAATTATTGAGGACCATAAGTTATTGATGACAAATCCAAGGAACAAATTGAAGATGTAGGTTGGTGCCTATAGGTTGTTATGATGGTGCTCAACAGGGTGGGATTAGTGTCTCCTATGGGTTGGTGCCTACATTTGTTGATTTCATGCTCAGCTAGGGGAATGAAATCTCTTATAGGTTGGTTCCTGTGAAAGTTGTAAGTTGATGCTTACTTTCTACAAGTTTATAAAATATTACAAAGAAAAATTGTATAAGTGTTTCTTATGTAAAGATTTGTGTTTCATGATTTATGTGGATCAAATGTTTTAAAATATTTAAATAGTTAAAAATAATGAAATATTGACTCACACCCCCACCCCCCCTCTCAGTGTTTCCAATATAATTATGATCACAATTACTGATCAGTAAATTGTTGTGGATATTCCACGGGATAGTTCGTCACAACAAATCTAATAATATTATATTAAAACTCTGAAAATTCTACATTATTACAATCTACTAAACTTTAATTTATATGGATTTAATTGTAATTAGTGCATGCATGCGAATGGAAATTATGTAGAAAAATAGAGAATAACGAAATAAACACACACACACACACAAGACACAAGATATGCTCTTTGGGAAACCCTTTCGGGAGAAAATCCAGCTGGAAGGTGAGGTCGCTTCGCTCTCTTTTTCTGTCTGGAAATATGGTTGTAGGTACAAAAAAGTAATGTTTATGGCCCGTGGGTTAGTAAAGTGCACATATCCTCTATTTGTGCTCTACCTCCTATATCTCATGGCTATCTTTGCTCATCTATGGAACAAAATGCTCTCAAAGGAATGGAATGCCTCTTCCTCCTAGTGGTTCGGTTATAACACGACCCTATAGCCTACTAGTGGTTAAGTTTGACTACATCAACTCTTAAATAAAGTTACAAAATAGACTCACCTAGAGTCTTTTACATCAAAAACACGTGGCTAGCCACTTTTCCAAGAATAATGGGGGTTGACACGACATCCTCTCGAATTGTGGGTGTGAAAACAAAGGTCAACTTCTGAGTGGCATAAATTTTGAATACAGAGTTCGATTGACGCGCTTCTTACACCATTGGAAATTCCTTTGTGTGTAGATTATCATTAAAAGTTGTTGCACTAAATTGACAATTCCCCCCCTAAAAACGTCGTTTGATGCCTCAAAACGCTCTTGGAAGGTTTCAGACCCTGTTTCGCCAAACTGGGTCCCACCGAGAAAAATGGTCCCGTGAGATAATTCCTCCACCTTTTCCACTCCAAATGCATCGAGATGGATAGAAAACAATATAATGATCCAATTCGTATCACACCTCCCCATTTTTGGAGGCTTTTGGTCCCCAAAAGCTTTTACTGAATGAGGTGAGGAAATTTTTCCTCCACCTTCTCTCTGGTGTACCATTTAGCTTTGCCTGGAAGTTGTCCCTTCAACCCAATCTGCCAAAGGTCATGTTGCCCCTGTCTTGTAGTTTTGGACCTCTTCTGTAAAACTATATCTTTTGTCAACTCTACCTGAGCATCTAGTGCCAAATCCTCCACAGAAGGTAGGACTTGTTCCTCTTCCTGATCTAACATGGAAGGCTCATAGAGTTTCAAATTCTCTACATTCACAACTGAGTAAATGCGCATATATGGTGGTAAATTGAGTCGATAAGCATTATCACCCACCTTTTCTAGTATCTCAAAGGGACCATACCTTAGAGCCTTGATTTTCTTATCAGGCCTCTGTGGCCTCTCCTTGTTCAATTGTAGCCATACTCTATCTCCCACCTTGAATGACTTCTTTGTTTTGTGCTAATCATGCCTGGCCTTATACTCCTCCTACGACTTATGTAGTGTTTCCTGTACTTGTAGATGGATTTGCCTGATCTTCTCTATAAAGTTTTCAACCCTCAAAGCATCTCCTATAAGATCTTCCCTCACTCCTCCTTGCTCTTCATATGCAATATCCAAAGGTGAAGGTGGAAAATATCCAAAACAAGTCTCAAATGAGGACTTTCTTGTAGATGTGTGGATTGCTTTGTTATAAGAATGTTGTATATATACCAGGTTTTCATCCGAGGTATTCAGATGCTTTTGGTTGTATCCCCTCAAAAGGTGCACCAAATTCCTTTTGACTACTTTTGTCTACCCATCTGTTTGTGGATGGAATGTTGTAGATCTATTCAACCTTGTGTCCATATTCTCCCACAATGTAGTCCAGAATGCACTGAGAAATCTTGTGTCCCTTTCTTAAATGGTGCTTCTTGGTATCCCAAAGTGCACCCAGACTTGTCCAAAGAACAAGTTTGCAACTTCTTGTCTATTAATGGTCTTTTTATAGGGCATCTGAACACACATATCGTTGAACCTGTCAACTACCACGAACAGGTAGTCATGTCCCTTCCTGGTTTTTGGTAAACCTCCCACAAAATCCATGGAAATGCTTTCCCAAGGACGAGTAGGTACAAGTAAGGGTTGATACAAACCATGTTTATTGTGTCTAGGCTTGTTGGTATAACAAATCATGCATCCTCTTATGAACCTAGATACTTTCTCTTGCATCTTGGGCCAATACACATACCTTTGCAAGTTAGCCATAGTCGTCCCTACACCAAAGTGCCTCGCAACCTTGGAGGTGTGAGCCTCTCTAATCAGCTGCAAACACTCACCTTTAGGAACACATAGCTTACCCAACCTGTAGAGTAACCCATCCTGGAGATGGTAGTCAACGGTGTTGTCACCATAATGCACATGACTCTGACTATGCAACTACTAATACACCTCCTTGAAGTCCTCATCTTCTAAATATGCCTCTCTGTATGCATCACGGGTGAATGGCTCCATGTGCATAAGAGTCCCCAAAGCTGTAATCTTTGATGTGGGTGGCCCTGAAAGCATATCAGGAAACTTGTTTGTGCTGCCCTTCTTATACTTGATCACCAAATGGAACTGTTGTAAAAACCCCATCCACTTGTAATGCATAATCTATTGTAGCTTACTATAGGCCTGCAAGTACTGTAATGGCTGGTGAAATGTGTGGATTATTGTCTCCTTTCCCATCAAATAGCACTTCCCCTTCTTCATAGCTTGCACCATGGCATAGAGCTCCTAATCGTAGGTAGGGTAGTTAAGATCTGCCCCGTGAAATACTCTAGAATGGTAGCAACGATCCTTCCTCCTTGCATCAAGACAACTCCCATAGCATACCCACTTGCATCTGTCTCCATTTCAAAGGACCGCTGCAATTTTGGTAATGACAGAACTGGTGCTTCACTGATCTTCTTATTTAGCTCCTCGAAAGCCTTTTGCTGACATTTTCCCCACTGGAAACTTTTGCCACTTGTTGTTATGGCGTGGAGCAGTGCTGCTAGTGGTGAAAATGATGCTATAAATTTCCTCAGGTGTTGTGTTGCCCCAATGAAACTCCTGACCTCAGAAACATTAGTAGGCACCGACCATTTCATGATGGCATCCATCTTGGAAGGATCTATCTTCAACTCTCCTCCATCGATCACATACCCTAGATACACCAAGGATTGTTGCACAAACTCACACTTCTTGAGATTTGCTAGCAGTTGGTGCTTCTTCAATGTTTCCAACACCTGCGTCAAATGTGAAATATGCTCCTCCTAGGTAGCACCATATACTAAAATATCATCTATAGACAATAACAAATGAATTTATAAAATGGTGCAGTATATCATTCATTAATATCATAAATGTAGTTGGTTCATTACATAGGCCAAACGACATAACTAACCACTCATACAAACCTTTCCTGGTTTCGAAGGCAGTCTTCCATGTATCGTCTTCTTTGACTTGAACCTGGTGATACCTAGACTTCAAGTCCAGCTTGGTGAAATGATTTTCTTGTTACAACTGATCTAGTAGATCGTCTATCCTGGGAAAGGGGTATATGTTCTTGAGTGTGATTTTATTCAACCCCCTGTAATATATACACATCCGCCAAGTCCCATCCTTCTTTGGCATAATGATGATGGGTGATCCACATGGTGATGTAGTCGATCGAATGGCTCCCTGTTCCAGCAGTTGCTGCAACTGTTTCTTTACCTCATTTGCTTCTATAACAAACTTCCTATACAACCCAATATTTGGCAATGAGGAGTCTGGCAATAGTTGGATCTCATGCTCCACTTATCTCTTAGGTGGTAACCCTTTAGGCTCTCAGAACACATCCTTGTATGCTTGTAAGAACTCCTCCAATTGTTGTTTCTATTTCTTAGTACACCCCTACAAGGATGTCTTGTCTCTTATTGACTCTTCTTCAAACTGAGCTTCTCTTAAAAACAATAAAACATACTTCTTGCTAGAACTGATCAAATTCTTGGCTTGGTTGGAACTTACCAGTGAGATTTTTCAACTTGCCTTTGTGCGCATTGATGATGAATGATTTTCCATCCTTGATTAGCCGACACTGATTAGCTCTCATCATGAATATTACATCATGCATATACATTTATGGACTCCCAAACATGACTCCACATACATCAAGGGGAATCCCATCCAGATCTACTTCATCAATAAAATTAGCACTGATAGCAAATCTAATTTTGCACTGTTTTGTTACCTTCATCTCTGCATCCTTATTTACCCATCCTAGTGGATATGGGTTTAGTGGATCACAAACTTCCAACCCCAACTTCTTGACCATCTCTGCTACAATGAGATTTGGTTGTGATCTTGAGTCAAACAGAGCATCAATCTTTGTCTTCTTGACCTATATCTTTATATGGAAGAGCTTGGTCACTTCTTTCTCTTCTCGTTGCTAAAGGCTACTCAGATTCACCTCCTTCTGCAGACGATTTTCTCATCCACGTCTGAGTTGATTTCAACTTGGTTGCTCAAATCAATGGCCATGAGGTTCTTGTTCTCATTATCTTTCTTTTTTTCTTCAAGTTTAGCTCTAGATGTAACTTCCAACACTTCTCTTCTGTATGGCCATCAATGTTACAGTGGTTGCAGTGGTTTCTAGGATCTTTGCATTGGTGTGTTGTTTTGAATTTCCATGACCTTGGGTCTAGGTTAGAGTCTTTAAATCACTGACGCTACCAAACCAAGAATCTCAACCATAAAATTCTTTGCATAGCGGAAATATAAAGCAGTAAATCACACATGCACAAAACATAAACAACTTTTAAATTTTTCAACCCAACTTTGTTATATTAACAACATATAATACAATATTCTAAGGCCCCCGTACCAGCTATAATGACCCTCATACATCCACTAGTACAAGATACAAAACTGGGGCTTGGTGTTAGTACATCGACAACCAATCTGCCCTCAACAAGATATTATAACCGTCTAGCTGATGTAGAGATCCTCACATCTGCCTTGGTCTTACCCTATACCTACCCGGTCCTGCGGCTCCCGGTCTATAGCTCCTGCCTCTATCAATGATCAAAGTCCATATGGTCACAGAATCTCAGCTATCCAATCTGATCTCTAGTTGTGCCTTCATCCATCAAGGCCACAACACATAGAGACTCCTATCTAGTTATTCACAGCTCCACTTGTGAACAACTCTCGATCTGCCCGCTATTGCTCCTCAACTACTCAAGGACTTCAGCCCACTATTGTCTTCCTGCACTGCTCCGATGAAGACCAACATAGGGCACGGAGGGTTGCCACCTATCAATGTAAGATGTCCATCTCCCACAATGAATATGGGATAGGAGGATTGCCCATCATCTTCTGTAGAAGTCCTTCTCCACACACAAGTCTCGGGCTCCATAATTGCTCCTCTGGTTCGTTAACTCTTGAGCTCAACAATGGACTCTCTCGCAACTACCTTTTACCATCAAGGTGGGTCTCACCAGGCTCCAACTTGGAAACGATCACGCTGTTCTCCAGCAGCCCATAAGTGCCCAATCTCATCCACAATTGGTGTTCGCTCACGCTGCCCTCTAATAGTCCACGAGAGACCAAGTCCACGCTGTAGCATCTACACCTAGTTAGGCATCCCCACACTTGGGAGACCCTTACACATGTCTGCCCACATACTTCTCCAATCTTCCCTTTGCTTCTGCAATAAAGGAGCTATTTCACAAATATGGGCATATCAATATGTCCTCGCCTAGGACACCATCAGTCCATCATACACGGGTCCATCTGCAACACACAGTGTTGCTGTCCTCTTGCCTTCCCATCTGATGTGCTTGTTATCATCTTGGCTGATTGGTAGGCCTCCCAACTATCCACATGGGCTCCTCCAAATTGTAGAAATTCTCACTGTAGATTAACCTAATAATGCAATAGACTAAAGCAAAATACTTAATCTACTTCTACAATCAAACTTGCGGAAGCTTAATCGATTTGAGCAAGATCAAACAGAACACATATAATAGAGAAGAAGAATCAATACACATGAAACACAGAAGAATACTCTTGGGAAAGCCTCAGCTAAAAACCCCGCTATCTGTATTATCATACAAGTGGAAATATCTCAGGATTACACAAAGCTTTAGCTCTCATAGCTATCTAGCTCTCAGTACAATCCCTCATTGCTGCTCATAGACAGAATAGACAACTCATATGCCTTCTCCTCTGTCCTCCAAGCCTCCTATTTCCTTGCACAGTTTTCCCTGGGTGCTCTAGCTGTAACCTTGTGTGACACTGATCTCACACACTGCTCCAACGCACTGCAAAACTATGAAAATATCAAGGAATGAATTCCTTCTGCATGCAAGAGATTTTCTTATAGGAAAATTCTTGCAACTGATAGTACATTGTCCCTGCCTTTAATCTCAACTGGGTCTTTGTCTGAACTGACATGCATGAGTTATTTATGAGAGAATATTCAGTTATCTGGAGTACACTAGTTCCATGCATGCATGCATTAACTAACTGGACTCACAATTACTTCCACAAATTGTTTGGAACTAATTTAACTGGACTCAACTCAGTTAACTGAGCTAAATAATTACAACTCAAATACAACTCATGCTTATCTCCTTAATTAAGGGATAACTTCCTCAATCAAAGGGATAATTGTTGCATGACTTCACAAAGACTTCTAGCTTGAATTTCTCCAACTAATTAACTCAAGATGAATTAATTAATTATTTTTCAAGCAGCTGGTGAGACTAAATTCGATTTTTAATTCTCAATTTTAATTCAAGGACAAATTGGAATTGGAATATTCTTGTTGCCACATTTCAACACAAACAACTCCTAAGGCCTCCTACAAGCAGCCCACAAACTAACCCAAGCAATGGTCAACACTTTGACTCAATGCACAACAATCTTTTGCTGCAAGTCTGTTGCTCAATCACTATGGAATCTATCACTAGTGTAGGACATATAATCTCCAGATCTGCCCCTCCTTCTTGACTTCCACAAGCTTCCCTTAACTGATCCAAATATGATCCTCAACCTAGGATCCAACACCAACAAGATGCATCAACATGCATACCTCCAACTCACTGTTTGAGATCCTCTTCACTGTTGCAATTCTGGATTGGTTAGGGCATAACACACAATCCCTAACACCCCTTAATTCTGGACCAGAATTTCCTTCCCTTGCTGCGACATACCGTTGGAGGAGTCCCCTCACTTATTTCTACTGTTCTATGCATGAGAAACCCCCAAATATCCTTGTGTTCCCCTCCAAACAACTGGTAGGGCTTGCGGCCTGCCCACAATAGCTGTTAGAGGCTATGACTGCCTCTCCCAAGATTCCTCCACCTACAAACAACCCTTAACCAGCCCTGAAACCATCCACCCTTCAAGAACAGGCCCTTAGCCCTTTAACCAACAACTCGGACCTCCTGAAATGACCCTTAACTAGTCTTCAAAAGCCCACGTTGTTTTGTCCTCTTTGTTAGGGCTAAAACAAAGAATTGTTTCTCCTCCAACATGTTGATCTCTTGTTTATTGTTGCAGAAATTGATGGCCTAATGCTCTAATTCTCACCTTTGATTTATACTCAACAAGAGGGTTGCAAAACGTGGCTGACCTTGTCATTCACATTGCAAACCCACCATATAACTTCAAAAATTCATAACTCCTCAACGATAACTTGGAATCGGATGATTCTTGTTGCATTAGAATCGTCTCGCCGAGAGCTATCATGCTCATCTATCACATGTCGTATCTTCATCATGGTTTTGGCCCAAATCACGATGGTTGAAAAATACCCAAGCTTGGACCTCAAGCCCACAAGCCCATTTGTGGCGCTTTTACCTCCAACCCTCGAACACCAAGGCTTGGAGTACCTCCCAAGCTACACAAAAAGCAACACTCCCTCTTAGTAAGGCAGGTATTTCCAAGACTAGGAAGTAACCATCATGATTTGGCGACAACACTAGCCCATATGGCATCCATCATTGCAACATACCCTGTAGAAGAATCCGACAATCTTGGTAGTGCCTCTGCTTCGACACATCTGAACCTAAAGATCTCGAACCTCCATAGGGTTTCTCCCTCTGAGGCTAGACTCCCTCCGAGCCTACGCAATCTCCACTGGCTCAGTCCTACAAACACTCATCCTCCTAGATCAAATACCACTCATGCAAATCCCACCAATCTCATATATGAAACATCATGATCTGATGAAGACCCTTGCCTGCCAATTTTTAGTCCATCACATGAAGCCATCTCGATCAACCTGATCTTTTCCATGCCAAAGAAACCCTTGAGCTATCCCAAACTTCCATGACAAGACATAGGAAGTCCATGATCTACAAACCGCCACACAACATACTGAAGTGCACCAGGTTCACCACTGATCCACCAGAACTCCCAGTCTATCTCATCATGTAGTCTATCGAGACCACATCTCCATGTCTCCAATTGAACCCTCTGCTCCATGATCTAAACACTAACAACTCCCTCTAAGTTGCTTCGATGTGCACACTCTGATTCACTGCCCCTCAAAGTAGCTCAGATATGCTCTGATACCATGTTGAATTTCCACAACCTTGGGTCTAGGTTAGAGTTTTAAAATCACTAATGTTACCAAACCAAGAATCTCAACCATAAACTACTTTGCCCAGCGAAAATATAAAGCAGTAAATCACACATGCATAGAACATAGACAACTTTTTAATTTTTCAACCAAACTTCATTATATTAACAACATATAATACAACAGTCTAGGGCTCCCATACCAGGGATAATGACCTCATACATCCACTAGTACAAGATACAAAACTGGGGCTTGGTGTCAGTCCATCGACAACCAATCTGCCCTCAACAAGATGCTTTGAATGTCTAGCTTATGTAGAGCTCCTCACAGCTGCCTTGGTTGTACCTTGTACCTGCTCGATCCTGTGGCTCTCGAATTATATCTCTTGCCTCTATCAATGCTCCAAGTCCACCTAGTCACTGAATCTCAGCTATCCAATCTGCTCTCTAATTATGCCTTCATCCATCAAGGCCACAATACATCGAAACTCCTATCGAGTTGTTCACAACTCCACTTGTGAACAACTCTCGATCTACCCACAGTTGCTCCTCAGCTACTCAGGGACTTCAACCCACTATGGTCTTCCTACATTACTACGATGAAAACCAACATAGGGTAGGGAGGGCTACCACCTATCACTACAAGATGTCCATCTCCCATAATGAACACGGGATAGGAGGACTACCCATCATCTACTATAGAAGTCCTTCTCCACACACAAGTCTCGGGCTCCACAACTGCTCCTCTGGTTCGTCAACCCTTGAGCTCAACAACTACCTCTCTCACAACTACCTTTGTCCATTAAGGTGTTTCTCACCAGGCTCCAACTTGGACATTATCACACTATCCTCCAACAGCCCATAAGTGCCCAATCTTGTCCATACTTGGTCTTCTCTCATGCTGCCCTCTAACAGTTCACAAGAGACAAAGTCCATGACGTAGCATATGCACCTAGTTAGGGCATCCCCACACTTGGGATACTCTTACACATGTATGCCCACAAACTTCTCCAATTTTCCCTTTGCTTCTGCAATAGAGGAGCTATTGCACAAATCTGGGCATATCAATCTATCCTCACCTAGGACACCATCAATCCATCATACATGGATCCATCTGCAACACACCTTGTTGTTGCCCTCTTGCCTTCCGACTTGATGTGCCTTTCGTCACCTTGGCTGCTTGGTAGGCCTCCCAACTATCCACTTGGGCTCCTCCAAACAACTCCTAAGGCCTCCTACAATCATCCCACAAACTGACCCAAGCAATGGTCAACACTTTGATCCAATGCACAACAATCTTCTACTGCAATTCTGCTGATCAATCACTATGGGATCTATCACTAGTGTAGGGCATCTAACCTCCAGATCTGCCCCTCCTACTTGACTTGCATAGGCTACCCTTAACTGATCCAAATATGATCCTAAACCTAGGATCTGACACCAACAAGATGCATAAACATTCATACCTCCAACTCACTGTTTGAGGTCCCCTTGACTGCTACAATTTTGGACTGGTTAGGGCACAACACAGAGTCCGTAACACCCCTTAATTCTGGCCCAGAATCGCCTTCCCTTGCTATGACATACCCTTGGAGAAGTCCCCTCACTTGTTGTTGTTGTTTTGTGCATGAGCAACCCCCAAATATCCCTACGCTTCCCTCCAAACAATTGGTAGGGCTTGCGGCCTGCCCACAGCAACCCCTAGAGGCTACGACTGCCTCTCCCAAGAGTCCTCCACCCACAAACAAACCTCAACCAGCCCTGTAACAATCCACCCTTGATCCAGGTGGATATTGGTGGCCACCTGCCAAGTCCACCTGGACCCCCACCATTGTCTTTCTCAGCATTTTCAGTTTCCTTAATTGTAGCACAACTTACTATTTTTAGCAGTTTTTCGGGTCCTGAACTTCCGGAGCCGTTTTGAGGCCCTAAACGACGTTTTTTGGGGAATCCGGGGGCAACACTTCCCGTTCCAACAATATTAGTGCTCGGATAGATCTTTCTAATGAGCTATTATATGCGTCAAACGGAGATCATATGCCAAAGTTACGACCCCGGGAAGTTGATGTACCAACTTACCCCCAAACGGGGCCCACAGTTTGGCGTTTCATCTCCTAGGGTTAGGTTTTGGAATATTAAGGGTTTTTCCATTGTTTCTCAACAATAAATAGGCCTTCGAGCCTCATTGTAACACAGTTTAGAGGCATGTAGCCATCACATCTCTTCTCAGAGATAAGCTACCATCGCCCTAGCTAGTTCATTTCCATTTCTGTTTGTAAGCATATTTCAGTATTTTACATTAATGAAACGAAGTATTATTTCCGCTGCATCTTTGTGTATATGGTTATCTCTGTAATTTGTTGCGTTCCTGTTTAAATCCGGATCAGTGGTATCAGAGCGGTCTGCTTTTTCTCTGTTTTTCTTTGCATGTCCCTAACAAGGTCGGGATATAAGGAGTTAGGGCTTGAACTGGTTGAACCTTTGCAAGACCAGCCTCGCAAATCCTGACGGCCTCCCATGGCGGACGAGAAGAAAGACGAGGGGGCAGGAGATCCCATCAAAATCTTGCTTGAAGAAGCGCTCGAGCGACAACGGAACGGGATGATGGACAGCTTTGCGCAGATCCTTCAGCGGCTACCCAGAAGCGGCGCATCGGCTTCCAGCAGCTCCTCTGGAAACGCCACAACCTTTAAGGTACAAGTTAATTTTGAAATCCCCATATTCGAGGGTCAGATAGACGCCGATGCCGTAGATAAATGGTTAAATCTGCTAGAGGGTTATTTTTCTGTTCATGAATTTTCGAGTCGGGAAAAGATTGTTTTTGCTCTTCTCAAAGCAGCCCCCCACGTCAAGGACTAGTGGGAAACCTACTGCGAGCAGAAGGATGAAAGTACTAGCTCACTATTTTCAGCCGCACCCACCTGGGATTCGTTCCGGGATGCCATCAAGGAGCAGTACTACCCTGTCGGAAGCTATGAGGATGAATACATAAAGTGGACCACGCTGCGGCATGGAAGGGACCAAGACGTGCCGGAGTTCACCAATCCTTTCCATATCCTTCGCACAAAGTTGGGTATCAAGGATTCGGAGCAACATTTGATACTCAAATACCGTGGCTGCCTGCACAAGTACATCCAGGAAGAAATACAGTTCCTAAACATCCCCTCGCTCGGCGCAGCATACTGGTATGCCGTCAAGGTCGAGCAGAAGTTTAAACAAAAGAAGCGAGACTTTGGATCTGTGAATCCAAAGCAGGGGAAAGGTGCCCCTAAACCACAGAACAAAGGACAAAGCCAAGGCGGGACAGCCCAAGACAACCAGCCGAAGCTGCAAGCAAAGAGCAACGCCGCGAAGCCGAGAAAGGACACTGGAAAATGGTGCGAGTTCCATAAGAGCTCCACTCACAACACAAGTGAGTGTCGGGCCAAGCAGTCACTGGTGGCTGAGCTAAAGGTTTCAGAATCAGATGCATGTTCCGACTTTGAGTCAGAACCCGATAAGGGGTATGAAAAAGGGAAGCAGATCATTGATGCGGATCCCAGCGCCACTGTTGCTACCGCAAAGATCCAGAAAAATGAACCCGAAGATCCAAAGGAGGAGGAGCGTCTCTTCCACTCCCAGATGTGGGTAAAGGGCTCCCTGATACAGTTCATTGTTGATAGCGGGAGTCAAAAGAACCTCATTTCGGCAGAGGTCGTGAAGTGGTTGGGCTTACCGACCACAGCACATCCACAACCATACACCATTGGGTGGCTTCACCAAGGGCGAGATCTCCGCGTGAGCCAGCAGTGTCGCCTTCCATACAACATCAAGCCCTTCACGGATGAGGTATTGTGTGACATTGCTCCCCTTGAAGTTTGTGATGTATTACTAGGACAACCATACTTGTGGAAGCGACATGCTGTGTATGAATCAAGGCCCCGTGCTATTATTATTACATTGGGAAATAAGTTGTTCAGGATACCAGAGGTAGCACCACCTGCCGCCATCTCTTTGATTACTGCAAAACAATGCAGTAAGATCATTTCCAAAACCAGGAAATTTGTTTTCCTGATGCTACGCCCTCAAGGGAAGAAGAAGACAGTGGCCGCGGCCTCCAAACGGGGTCCCTCTGCACGGCAGCTACAGATGGACAAGATTGTGGAGGAGTACGAAGACATCTTCACCTCCCCGGCAGGGGTTCCTCTGCACTGTCAAGTCAAGCACTCCATCGATCTGACCCCAGGTGCGCCGCTACCCAATGGACCAATTTATCGGCTCTCCGTTCTGGAGAACAATGAAATCAAGAGGCAGATTCAGGAGCTCCTGCAGAAAGGTCACATCCGTCCGAGTTCTTTGCCCTGTGGGAGCCCGATAGTGTTGGTACAGAAGAAGGATGGGACGTGGAGACTCTGTATTGACTATCGGGCGTTGAACAAGATCACTGTCCGTAATAGGTACCCGATCCCGCGGATTGATGACCTCCTAGACCATCTAAAGGGGGCGAAATATTTCAGCAAGATCGATCTGAAGTCAGGATATCACCAGGTACCAATTGAACCCTCAGATGTGTGGAAGACTGCCTTCAAATCCAAGGAGGGCCTCTTCGAATGGTTGGTCATGCCTTTCGGATTGACGAATGCTCCTGCAACCTTTATGAGGCTAATGGATGACATCTTGCGGCCATTCACCAACTCCTTTGTAGTAGTATACTTGGATGACATTCTGATCTTCAGCCAGAGTTGGGAAGAGCACCTCCACCACATCCGACAGGTTCTCCAAACACTGCGGCAACACAAGCTATGTGCCAATTTGGAGAAATGCACTTTTGGCATGACCGAGGTTCAGTATCTGGGATACATCATTGATGAACAGGGGGTGCATGTCGATCCAGCCAAGGTCCAAGTCATTCGGGATTGGCCCTCTCCAACCACTCTAACAGAGCTCCGCAGCTTTCTAGGTCTTGCCAACTTCTACCGCAGGTTTGTGTTGGGATTTTCTCATATTTCTTGGCCCTTGAGTCAAGTCACCAAGGGCGGGGCGAAAGCAAAATTCTTTTGGTCTGAATCTCAACAGAAGGCATTCAGGGAGTTGAAGGATCGCCTCTGCACGGCACCCGTGCTCGCGTTACCAGATTTACAACAACCATTTGAGGTCGAGACAGATGCCTCTGACTATGCTATTGGGGAAGTCCTTACTCAACATGGACATCCAGTGGCATATCACAGTGAAACACTTTCAGACACAGTCTGGAAGTACCCCACTTATGATAAAGAGATGCATTCCATTGTACAGGCCTGTCGACAATGGAAGCATTACATTTTGGGGAAGGAAACGGTCATCCACACAGACCACCGACCTCTGCAGTTCATACAGACCCAAGGGAAATTGCAGAATGATCGCCATCAGAAGTGGTCTACATACCTGCAACAGTTTCACTTGAATATCAAGTATAAAAAGGGCAGCACCAATAATGTTGCAGATTGCCTCAGTCGACCACCGATCATGGTGCTAACCACCGTGCTCAACTCTTGCGGGCACGAGACTTCTGATTGGCCACTTCTCTACAAAAGCGACCCAGAATTCGGCCACACATACCAGACACTCTTGGAGGGTCGGCAGGTTGTAGATTTTCACCTCCAGGATGCCCTATTATGCCACCTTGGTCACCTTTGTGTTCCTTCAAGCGAGCGTGCCAAGATGATTTGGGAAGCACACTATAGTCGGGCTGCTGGGCATTTCGGGGTTGAGAAAACAGTGGCAGTACTGCAAAACTATTTCTATTGGCCGAATCTTCGACAGGATGTTGGTAAGTACATCCGATCATGTACTGCCTGTGCCATTACCAAACCGACCATTAAGAAGCAAGGCCTCTATACCCCGTTGCCTACCCCTAGTCGACCTTGGGAATCCATCTCCATGGATTACATGTCAGGCCTTCCTTCCACTAAGCATGGAAATGACTGTGTTTTTGTGGTCGTCGACAGGTTCTCAAAGATGGCCATTATGATGGCCTGCAAGAAGAATATCACAGCAGAAGCCACTGCTAAACTTTTCTTTGAACGAGTGTGGGTGCACTTTGGGATCCCACAGTCTATCATCTCAGATCAGGACAGTCGGTTTCTCAGCACCTTTTGGTCCAGTCTCTGGTCAATGCTGGACACCAAACTCACAAAGTCCACAGCCTTCCATCCTCAAACTGATGGCCAGACAGAGGTTGTCAATAGGATGATTGTGCACATTCTGCGCATGTATAACTCAAAGCATCCACGCACATGGGACGAGAGCCTCCCCTACGTTCAGCACAGCTACAACCGAGCTCTTCATAGCTCCACTGGCCATAGCCCTTTTCAGGTGGGTTTGGGATTCCAGCCACTATGCCCCATTGATGTGGCCATGCCACTTGCAGCTACTCACATGAATTCAGCTCATGTCCAGTCCGAAACAGATAAGGCCACCAGCTTCATTGAGCGCATCCAACATATTCGCCAGCAGGTCCATGACATTCTTGAGAAATCAAATGCCAAGTACAAGCAGCGACATGATCAACATCGGGTGCCACACAAGTTTCAGGTGGGCGACAAAGTCTGGTTGCATTTGCAAAAGGAACGCCTTACTGGAGCCTATCGGAAATTGAGACCACTCCGATATGGTCCTTACACCATTACTAAGGCTATGGGAGACAATGCATTTGAGCTCAGCATTCCCCCATTCCTTGGCCTGCACCCAGTATTCAATGTGGACCGCCTTCGGCCATACTTTCCACCATTGCTAGACACATCCGACATTGCAGAACAGCTCAAACCCACAGAATTAAATCCAGATTGCATGGAACAAGCTGCAACTGATCGGATCATGGACACACAGATCAAGAACACTCGCCAACAGAATATCCAACTGTATCGAGTTGTCAAAGTAGGCCAACTCCTTCAGCAGGGCAAGTGGCTCACCAGGGAACAAGTTCAGCAGAAGTTTCCTCATCTCATGGAGGAGCTCAACGCAATGGGGACCTTTGCTTCCTAAGGGGGGAGGAATGATCCAGGTGGATATTGGTGGCCACCTGCCAAGTCCACCTGGACCCCCACCATTGTCTTTCTCAGCATTTTCAGTTTCCTTAATTGTAGCACAACTTACTATTTTTAGCAGTTTTTCGGGTCCTGAACTTCCGGAGCCGTTTTGAGGCCCTAAACGACGTTTTTTGGGGAATCCAGGGGCAACACGAGTCCATTCCATGGGGAATGGACTCGTGTTTCCCGTTCCAACAATATTAGTGCTCGGATAGATCTTTCTAATGAGCTATTGTACGCATCAAACGGAGATCATATGCCAAAGTTACGACCCCGGGAAGTTGATGTACCAACTTACCCCCAAACGGGGCCCACAGTTTGGCGTTTCATCTCCTAGGGTTAGGTTTTGGAATGTTAAGGGTTTTTCCATTGTTTCTCAACAATAAATAGGCCTTCGAGCCTCATTGTAACACAGTTCAGAGGCATGTAGCCATCACATCTCTTCTCAGAGATAAGCTACCATCGCCCTAGCTAGTTCATTTCCATTTCTGTTTGTAAGCATATTTCAGTATTTTCCATTAATGAAACGAAGTATTATTTCCGCTGCATCTTTGTGTATATGGTTATCTCTGTAATTTGTTGCGTTCCTGTTTAAATCCGGATCAACCCTAGCCTCGACCTTCAAGAACAAGTCGTTGGCCCTTTAACCAACAATTCGAACCTCCTGAAATGACCCTTAACCAGTGTTCAAAAGCCCACGTTGTTCTGCCCTCTTTGCTGCGGCTAAAACAAAGAATTATTTCTCCTCCAACGAGTTGATATCTTGTGTATTGTTGCACAAATGGATGGCCTAATGCTCTAATGCTCACCTCTTATTTATACTCAATAAGAGGGCTCCAAAACGTCATATTCTAGGGGTTTCCAACCTGTCAAGTACCTAAAACTCCTTAGGCCGACCTTGACATTCACATTGAAAACCCACCATATAACTTCAAAAATTCATAACTCCTCAACGACAACTTGGAATCAGATGATTCTCGTTTCGTTAGAAATGAGAGCTATCATCCTCATCTATCACATGTCATATCTTCATCATGGTTTTGGCCCAAATCACGATGGGTGCAAAACCCCCAAGCTTGGACCTCAAGCCCACAAGCCCATTTGTGGTGCTTTGACCTCCAACACTCGAACACCGGCGCTTGGAGTACCTCCCAAGCTGCACAAAAATCAACATGTTGTGGTTGTCGTCTTTTTTATTTTCCCCCTTTTCGCTTCTTCTTCCCCTCCTTAGAAGCTTCATGTTTCTCCTTATGCTTTGATGCACTTGATTGCAATCTTTTCAGGCATATGTTCTCCAGGTACTGTGCCTGTAAACAAGCTTCGTCCACCAATTTGGGCTTGAATAGAATCACTTGCTCACGTAGATGGCGATGTAGACCCCCCAAATTCTTGAGGAATACGTCTGGGTTCTTTGGAGAGATACCCGACATTATAGCCATCTTTCTAAATTCTGTGGTCTACTCCCGCACACTTTGGTCCGACTTTTTCCTAAAGTAATGCCACCGGATCCACTGGTCCTCCACATACCTAATAGGATAAAATCATGATTTAATGAGGGTTTTGAAGTCATCCCACTTAGTTACTGGAGGTTCTCCCGCCAACCTTCGGTTTTCTATGTGGCTCTCCCACCAAGTCAATACATAGCCCTCTAATTTCAGCCGCGCGAAAGAGATATTTTTCCCTTCCTTTATCTGATGGACGCTGAAATAAACTTCCAGTTGCTACAACCAATTCTTTAGCTTCAAAGCGTCGATCTCGATGTGGTACGGCTTGATATCAAATTTTTCTTCCATTTTGAATAGGGATTGATTCACAGTACTCAAACTAGGTTGATCTTTTCCGAGTTCTTTCTTTGACTAGTTCTCTGTGTCTTCCCGATCCCCCTTCTAATTTTTCCTCTACATTCGAACCCCCATCTTCTCCAAATATCCCTAGATTATTTCTTAAGGTCGCCATGAGGAGGTTTACATTGTGGTTTATATCTATGACTTGTTGTTGCCGCGAAAACCTCACCTTTGTAGGATCACGAGGTTCGTTCACAGATTCATCGGCCATGATTAGGGTTTTATGGTTTTCGACGCCACCAACCTAGATCCCTTGCAAATATCCACAAATACCCAAAGAAACATTCTCTAATACCAAATGATCCGTAAAATGTTGTGGATATTCCATTGGACAGTTCATCACAACATATCTAATAATATTATACTAAAACTCTGAAAATTCTACATTGTTACAGTTTATTAAACTTTAAGATCTATGGATTTAACTATAATTACTGCATGAATTCGAATGGAAATTATGCAGAAAAATAGAGAACGAAAAAATAAGCACACACAGAAGACACAAGATATGCTCTCTAGGAAACCCTTTTAGGAGAAAACCGAGCTGGAAGGTGAGGTCGCTTCGCTCTCTTTCTCTGTCTAGAAATATGGTTGCAGGTACAAAGAAGTAATGCCTATGGCTTATGGCCTACTATAATGCATTGATCCTTTTGTGTTCTCTACCTCCTATCTCTCATGGATATCTTTTCTCAACTATGGAACAAAATGCTCTCGAAAGAATGGAATGCCTCTTCCTCCTAGTGGCTCGGTTATAAAACAGCATGATAGCCTACTAGTGGTTAAGTTTGACAACATCAACTCTTAAATAGAGTTACAAAATAGAATATTCTAGAGTCTTTTACATCACAAACACGTGGCTAGCCCCTTTTCCATGAATAATGGGGGATGACGCGACATCCTCCCAAACTATGGGTGTGAAAACATGAAGGTCAACTTCTGAGTGGCATAACTTTTGCATACAGACTCTGATTGACGCGCTTCTTGCATCATTGGAAAGGTCTATGTGTGTAGAATAGCATGAAAAAGTGTGGCATTAAAGTGGAAAAGTTTTACTCCCAAAAAATGTCGTTTGATGCCTCAAAACTCTCTTGGAAGGTTTCAAACCCTGTTTCGCCAAATTGGGTCCCGCCGGTAAAAATGGTCCCATGAGTTGATTCCTCCACTTTTTCCACTCCAAATGCATCGAGATGGATGAAAAACAATATAATGATCTAAATCGGATCAATTACATGCCATGCCTTGGCCTTGATCTTGATACTAAGAATCTATACAAGATATTTACGTATTTTTTTCTTAACCCTAGAGGAATTATTTAAATTACTTGAACACTTGGTCATTTATTTGAGCTCACGTGGCCTGATTCCCACCATTATAAACAATTATTTACAATTTATACATAATTTTATATATTGCATCCAAAGAATCAAAATTGGGGTGTTACAAGTCAAATAAAGGAGTTATGTTATGACAAAGGGACATTTTCCAAAAAGAAGTATATTCTTTTAGACTCTTTTAGAAAATTGTCCAAGTGAACCATAATGTAGCAAAATCTTGCCTCTAGTTGCAACAAGGGTTGCATTACCAATGTTGAACCTCCATTGCCCACTAGTTTCTTTCTTTCTAAGAGATAAAGATATAGGAAGTGCCCCTTATTGTCTTCTTCGCACTTCACCATATTGAAATCCTTGTGAATAAGGAAAGGGGTGTTGGCAAGGTCATTGACCATCCAATACTATAATGCGGCACACTCACTTACATCATTAGATGCATAAATACTAGGCAACCTCAGTAATTCTCTGGGTTAAAAAGGATCCATGTAATTTACCAGGAAGGGTTTGTACTTTGTTTAATGACAATAATGATAATTGTGGAGCGATAAAGACTTCTACCCACCCTTTTCCATCCAAACGATTTGAATAAAAACCCCAACATTGGGCTAGATGATTGACAAAGCAATATGAAGCATAAGATCCATAATTTTTTCATGTTGCAAACTAAGAATACTTATCCACTTAGAGGAGTCAACAACTTGTGAATAATGTGTTATCTACTAGGGTTGTTTAGGCCTTAGACAATCCAATATGTCACTTTGATTAAAAACCAATAACATCACACATCTCCACCTTGTTGTTCCTAGGGTCCTAAATAACATTGAAAGTATTGTCGTATGACATAAAAATGGTGTAAAAGTCATCAAGAGTGGGCTATTTTGGTCATTTGGAGAGGCCATCTACAAATACATATAATTTCTTAGGACTTTAGGAGTATTAATGGAGAGTGCGTTCACAGACCACCACTACTGACACTCATGGAACTGAAAGAGGTATTTGATGCCTCTACAGTCAAAGAACTATTAGGGCTTGTTATGGATGAGGCCTTCGAGATTGGGGGCTTGGGAGTTGCACCTTTAGTAGGCAGAGACATGGTCCATTACCCCTTTTCCCCTTATTTACAATTTGTGTCGATATGTCTTCACCCACTTCGGGCCTCTACAAAGCTTTAGATGGGAAGGGGCCATTTCAACTTTGGCTTGGGGCATAAGTGCACAATTTTAATTGCAATGATCCAAGCTTTGGTAGTGGAAGTAGGTACTCAGTAAATTACTATAGCGAACTAGTTGGCAATTCATGTGGATACCAATTAAGATAAACACAAATTCCTTCAAGTATTGGGAGAGGTTATTCTACACATAAACATGTCATTGAGGTTGAGGACTAAAATCTCTTTTAAATTCTTCACGAATAAACTCCCAAAAAGGGGCGATGATTCGATTTAGGGAGAGTTAAAACTGCATAGCTAGGTCGAGGAATATATCTGAACTTGGCAAGCAAGGAACATTGTTTGGTGGTTGAGAACTACTAAGGTGTTCTTACATATACAACAACCTCAATTCATTATCTCTTTTGCACGAGAAAGGTCACTAGACTAGAACAAGAAAATGGCCTTAATTAGGCTCCACGTGTGTATGCAATACCAACAATTAACTTTAATACCTAACAAGTCAATTTTGACTCATCACCTTAAAGACGTCATTTTAACAAAATAATTACCAAATAAAACCCCTCAAAACTCAAAATATATATATATATATATATATATATATATATATATATATATACATATACATATACATATACATATACATATACATATACATATATATATATATATATATATATATATATATATATATATATATATATCGGGAGAATCACTCCCTCGTGATATGATTATAGAACAAACTTCCAAAAAAAACCTCCTTTACCATCACTAAACATGAGTTCCAAGCTACCATTATAAATGCTCATAAAAAGGTTATAATAATCCAATATTTAAGGGAGAATCACTCCCTCGTGATATGCTTCTAGAACAAACTTCCCCAAAAAAAAACCTCCTCTACCAACACTAAACATGAGTTCCAACCTACCATTATAAATGCTCATAAAAAGGTTATATAAGACCATTATCCCTGACCTTATAACAAAGACCATCAATCCTATAAAATGACAAAAACATATTCATAATTAAAATCCTAGTCATCATACATACTTAGTTTTAACAATACAAAACTCTATATATTAATATGGTGCATAGACAAATATTTCATAATTATATCTTATTATATTCTTTTATTTAAATATTTATTGATGTTATTATTACTATAATATATTTCTTAGGAATAAATTAAATAAAATATAAAAATACTCACAAAAATTCGGTGGGGATGTGATTGTAAAACATATAGAATGCTCTGCATGGAATACGAGACTTAACCAACCAATGAGCGAAATGACAGTTTTGACACGAAGGCATTAAAGAAACAATATAAACATGAACACTTTTATAGTATCTCATTTCCATCTTAGTCACATTCCATTTTCGGCCATACTCCCCGAATCACCGTGCTGCTTTATGACCACAGTCTCGCACGATACTAAAAAGTCAACCACTTCATCTCTGCTTAATAAATATATAATATTTTATTAACTATTTTCATTTTCTTAATAATCTTTCATAATTTTAAAGTCGTATTTTAAATGTTTTGAATTTTAGACGTTTAAGTTGTATTGTAAAAGTTTTAAAATTTATATTTTTACAAGAGAGAAATTGGTTATTTTGATTTGATTTACGACAAAAATTATTTTAAATTATTTTTATTATAATAGGAGATTTTATTTTTAAATTAATTTGATTATAATAAGAGATTTGAGGATTGGTTTTGGATTATGGCTTTAATTTTTTTTTGGGTTAGTTTAGGATTTTTTTTATGATTTAAAAAAACAAGGGTATAGTTTTCTTTAAATAATGATGAAGAATAAGTTCATATTTCGGAGAATAGTTAATGACGGTGGCGTCCAATCATAATTGAAAAATAAATTATAATAGTTTATCTCACTTCTTAAACCAATAGAAATTTTGAGAATACTAGATTAATTTTTACTTTAAAATTAATAATTTTATCAAATCCAAAATTACAATTTTAATAAATATCATATCATTTTATTTTATTTTTTTGTAAGTTGAATTTTTTTCATTACTCAAAAGGCAGATACGAAGATGTCAAAATGCATGTGGTCTCACCTCGACTAGGTTTGTTGACCAATGTTATTACCATGCTACAAAAAAAATGCAAAATAATCGACGGAGAGATCCACAGCCTTATAGGTCTTACATACCAAAAAACAAAAAGAACTAGAAAGGCACGGGTTACCATAATCAATCATCAAAAGTGATTGAAGCAGGATTATCTGGCCTCGTTCTTGGAGGAGGAGGAGGACGATATAGGCAATTGGCATGTTGCTCAAAGTGAGCAAGCCAAGCTTTCAACTATTCGATCTTCTCGGTCAACAAATTTTGGCCACGCCAAACAACCACAATTCTTTCACAGATGGGGCATTGAAAGTAATTGATATGCTCAAGCTTGGCCATAATTGCCTCATGTTCTTCCCTCTAGACCCTATCATGAGATTCTACCATGTCCATGACATATTGGAACATCGCCTGATGTGTCATAGTTCTCTCGATTTTCCCAGTTGATGCATGTCCAACATACCCCATGCTACTCGTTATGCTGCTCTGTCCCCATGTGCTCGAAACTCGGCCACGTCCTATGCCCTTGCGCCTGTTGCCTACTCCACGATTACCCTTAAGCTAGGATCCTGCTACCTGGTCAAGTGCTCAAAATTAGGCTAAAAAATAAAAGTGTTAGAATCTTGATAAACTTAGCTTCGGATCGAAGAGCTCATCATTCTGATTCCAACTGTGCAAACGACACTTGAATCTGAGCTTGTATGAAGAAGTTAGAGCAAGTCAAAGTCCATGTTTGACTTGAACAAATGGCAGGAAAAGATGATATGGCAAGGCCCTTCAGCGAATGGGGAAGCGCCAAGTGGCAAGCCATCATTGGCTCCCGCATTTTGCAAATCACAAGCAGGTCGTGTTAAAAAATCGGCCACAAGCAAGGTTAGGGTTGCGATGCGATAAATCGCAACCGCACTTCGTAACAAGAGAGGCATTGCAGAAATCGGCCCCTAGCATACCTAGGTTGTGATGTGGTAATAGCAATTGCAGATCGCAATCACACACCACAGAAGGCAGATTCTCGCATTATGTTACCCATTGGTTCTCTGCTAATTGCGATTTGCGAAAGGTTCCCGGATGTGAGGTGACTAGGGGTTACAGTTAATAATTTTGTTGGGCCCGCCATATCGCAAACGCATGATGCCCCATGCCATGTTCACCGATCATAAGACCGTCGGTTCTCCACCGATTACGATTTACGATGGATCCGCCGGAATCGTCGCCATAAACCCCAGACCTAACCACCTTGTATGTGACCACTCGGCCTTAACCGCGAGATAGGCGGGACCGCCAATTTCGGAGGAACTACCAAAATTAACTCTAGATAATGAATTTAATTGACAGTTAGCCAGATTTGGAGAAGAAATTTGTGGAAAGACTGGCAGAAGTCATAACTAAGGCAGCTTTCGACCAAATTGGATGCAAAAAGAGGCTAGATAGTCATTTTTGGACATTCTGGATTGATTGGAGTAGGTGGTAGAAGCATTTGAGCATTGTAAACACATCTTTTTACACTTTTGAGCATAATAGAGAGGCCCAAGCCATTGGAAGCTTGACCAAGGAGACGTAGCCCAGGAGAGGTGAACTCCTTTATCATGTGCTTGTTGTAATGTGTTTTTTGATGATGCTATATACATGTTTATGTTGTTGTTCAGTCTCTTATTTATGTTAAATTGCTCATTAAAAAAAACAAAAAAACAAAAAAACAAAAAAAAAAAAAAAAACAAAAAAACAAAAACAAAAACAAAACAAAACAAAAAACAAAAAAAACAAAGCAAAAAACAAAAAAAAACAAAAAACAAAAAAAAACAAAAAACAAAAAAAAACAAAAACAAAAACAAAAAACCAAAAAAAAAACAAAACAAAACAAAACAAAAAAAAAAAACAAAAAACAAAACAAAACAAAACAAAAAGAAAAAGAAAAACAAAAACAAAACAACCCCGGATGCAGGTGATTAGAAACGCATTCAGTGTGATGGGACTGGGGTGGGCGAAGCTGCGACGCCACCAGCCAGCCATGAACATAGGACTAAAAGCCATGTGGGAGGAGGATCACCTGCAAGTGGATGTCATTGAGTGTAAAGGAATGTCTGAGACCAGCATTAATATGCCGTCCCTATTCGCATGCGATGATTGTTATCAGTCCTCGGCTCCCATGAATGCCATAGTTATGGCGTGAGAGCATCGAGCTAGAGGGAACTATTTATTAGCCAGCTTCAGCCATGGCTATACGTTGCTGTTTTTCATGTTGTTTTGGATGGTTTCGGGTTCTGCCAGTGCAAGGGCTTCGTGGGGGTTGGGCTCTGGCTTTTATCAGCGGCCCTCTTCTGTGGTTGTGGGCTCACGATCACAAACCTGCGTGCTCTATTCGCGTGGTATTCCCCCTGTTGTTCGTGTTGTTTACTTTTACGCTGTTGTTATGCTGAGGCCCCGCCAGAGGATGCTCAGCTACAGAGGCTCAGGGCGGGGCGCCCCTTCACGCCCGTCCTCTGGGACTGTCGCCTCGAGTCAGGATCCTCGACCTCGTAGTGGAAGTGAGGGCACTCTGAGGCCCAGTCAATTCCTCGACCCCAGCTCTCCAGGCTCTTCGACTTCGCCCTCCTTTGGTTCTGCTATCTTTACATTCAATTGCTCCCTTAATCACCCTCGGATCACTGCTCATGTCTCTGTCCTCTTTCTAGAGGAAGCCCAAGAAGAGGGCGATCCCAGTGCTCCAATGCCAATCACAGAGGATGAACAGGAAGTGGGTGATCCCAATACCCCGATGCCAACTGTAGATTTGCAGCGCGGGATGGTTCCGCCGGCCAGCTCTGTCAATGTTAATCCAATGGCGCCTGCTCCTCCAGACATGCGAGAAAATGCAGCGGCCCAAGCTCAGGACCTGATTGAAGGGGGTTGGTGCAGGATCGTGGAGGAGTTACCAGATGTGTAATCAAGCTTTGCAGTTGCTTAACAGGTTTTGCGGCCCAGTTGAAAAGGTTTTTTGGCTCAATGTGTCAAATTCTGTCTTTGTTACCGTGTCGAGATCAATTTCTAGTTTCTGTTGTGTTCGCTTGTTGTTTGTGTTCTTCTGGATCCCCTGCGTGGGAAATCTCGTCCAATTTCTCAGTTTTGGACAATGTCTGGCTCAAACGGCCTTCCTCTCAGGCTAGTTGGTTCACCATGCTCAGCTTGTTGTAATTTTACTCTTTTACTGTGAATAATAGTTTAGACTTACTTAGCAAAAAAAAAACAAAAACAAAACAAAAAACAAAAAACTGTTCATTTCACTTGCAAAAATTAATGGTTCCTTAAGCATAATGAAAGCATTTTGTTTATAATCCAAGGAAGATCTTAGCACAACAATCTAATATTCCAAATCAGATCACTACCCCTGCCATCCACAGGATCAATCGAAGATCTTTTCCCACCACATGCTCCACGACCCCTGTGCACAATGCCTCACACAATTCCGGCACCCTAGCAGTGGCTATCAATAGTTGCTCTCACACCACCACCCCAGATTCCATTAGGCACAATTGACCCCTCCCTAAGTTGGGACACTTCTGCATTCCCTTGTACTAGGATGCACGAGGAACACAAACTCGACTTCATACTGATGGTCGTGTCATAACCCAGACTCCCGAGACTAACCCAAATCAATACCAAGGTCCACCCAATCAGACCCAGAACCACACACCCAATTACAACGCACTCTACAAATTGATAGACCTCCACTAGAAACCCAACACTCCACACCATAGTCTAAGAAGGCAAGATAACCCAGCTTCGTTAGTCACCTCAACCCAATTTTACCATGAAACAATCATAAATCGAGGCTAATACTTCCAAAAATTCCCTCGCATGGAAAGGCCATAGCAACACCTCCCATCTGCGCACAAGAAAAACTAAGAGTTCAAACTCCCAGAAACCCGAACGACGCTAAAGCCACTAGGCTTTGTCGAAGGGAATTCTTCGACCAACAACCCCAGGAAGGAAAATCCAGGCAATGCCTATCCCAGAGAGCCAACACCAAAGCCTCAGCCTGAGAAAAACCTCCACCACTAGAAATAGTGGCACCACTTGTAATAGAAACAAACACCTTACACAAATAAACGAAGCACCGCCACCCAGAATGCCAAAACAAGAAACCACCCAGGCCCAAGACACCAACACCCAATACCAGCCAGTTCTTCAACCAGCACACCCTCCGACTAAGGAATGAAAAGGAAAGTTTCACCTAGAGCAGTAGGGAGAGAGTTGTTACCATATTAAGCCCGTAGGAGGAGCGATAAACGAATGACCGACACCAAACCCACACGACTCGAAGAAATGTGAACACAAGTAAGTTTGTATCCCTCAAAGAGCCAAATAACACCTAGACTGTTGCATGCTCCACACTACTTAACCATTATAACGTTGGCGCCATGGATCCTCAAGACGGTATTATTCCTTTGCACTTAGGTAAGGGGTGATGTTTCACACATTCAAATGCAGAGTAATTAAATACAACGTAATGGAAGGGCTTAATGCCTACCCTCCTCTACTCATGCCATATCTCAAGTGTCATACTTCACGTGGCATAGAGTTCCCAGTGTCAAACACCCCCATTGGAGAATCATATCATTTAATTTCAATGAAGCAAAACTAATAAGTTAAATTTTTAAAATATTCAATGTTCTTCATTCTTTTTATATTTATCTTTTCTAGAACATTTGACATTATTAAAAATTTACTAATGAGTTATTAATGTTATAATTCGATAATTTGGAAAACTTTAACTTTATGGTGATGATAAACTAAAAAATTCTAATAGTTTTGTTTGAACACTAATGAAGGCATACATACATAGTATCTATTGACAACTTTTTACATTGTTGATTGATAGGTAAATAAAATTAGTTTTTCTCATTACATTTATTTTTTATTTTATTAATCCAAAATTACAATTTTAATTAATCTAAAATTACAATTTTATTAAATATTTATAATTTAATGTTAATATTGACCATTAAAATGTGTACATTCATTTAAGCTTTTTAATATGATTATAATTGGTAAATTAATTAATATTCATTTGGAAATGAATAATAATAGATATCCTCATTTATTAACAATTGAATTGTTATAGATTTTCCATTATTTAAAAAGAGATTCATGGATGTCTAGCTTATTTTTCTTTAAAATTAATAATATTATCAATTTAAATTTAAAATTATAGTTTTAATAAATATTATTGAGCTTAGAGGCTCATTTTACAATCAATTATGATGACCATGTGTAAGTATCTTCGTCCATTTGTGCTCAACATAGAGTTGACACTTAGGCTTATTCAAATAAAAATAAATTATTCTCTAAAATAGTAACGGCTATAATATATGTTTAGTTATTTGTCCATATGATCTAATATAATTTCATGTAAAGAAATTAGAAGTAGAAAAACTAGGGAAATAGATGCTTAAATTTATATTTTCAAAAATATTTCAATTTGAGATTTAAATAAACTATTTGAAGATGTATGCTAACGAATTTATGTTGGTATCAATTATCTACACATTGTATTTTACACAAAGAAATTTGATTTTAAATTTAGATCTCCCAGGTGTTGAAAGATCAAGTCCAGAGTTAAGATTAATCTAAACATGTATTCTTGCATTCCATTATGGATTTCCTTAAGCCTTTGAATACGCTTCATCATAATAAGTATGCAAGATATATTGTAATTATAGTTTTGTAAATAAAAATAACACTATTTAAAATAAAAAATAAAAAAATACATTGTTATTTTTTAATGTGTTAGGTAGTTAAGGTAATTTGAAGTAAAAATAAAAATCATTTTGACTGAGTAAAAAAACATAAAAAATAAAAATAACACTAGTTAAAATAAAAAATAAAAAAATATATTGTTATTTTTTAATGTGTTAGGTAGTTAAGGTAATTTGAAGTAAAAATAAAAATAACTCTATCTTAAAATATATATTTTTCCGCTACGTCCATCAACACCCCTCGGCCTATTCACTGACCTAACCCCAAGAGTTTTTGGGATTCGACCCTGTGACCTCCCATTGGTGAGGCACTTGATTTGACCGATTGAACTAAGTCTTGGGGCTTTATTATTATTATTATGCAATTAAAGTAAACTTGACTTGGTCAAATTAATGTTGGTTTTACATTTATGAGAATTCATAATATTCATGTGGAATATAAATTATTAAAAAAAAATAACCAACATAAATTCATCTTAATTCTGGATCTACTAAACGTCCAAAAAAACATAAATCTCTTTAAAATATTTACTTATAATTTGATTTTTTAGCATTTAATAGATCAAAAATTAAAATAAATTTATATTATTCACAATAATTCAAGTCACTCTTTAAAAAAATATTAATAAAAAATTCAAATGACGAATTAACATATTGTAACTCGTTTAAACTCATTTTTCTTCTTACAAAGGACCAAAAAAAAACAAAAAAACAAAAAAGGACCAACCTCTACTTGAAAATTCCCCCCGGCCCTTTTCTCTACAAAATTCTCCACACATGTACATACCTTGTGGGGAGGTAATTTATAATAATTTTCCTTTTAACTGTAATTTTTTTGAAAATGAGTTGAAAAATAAATATAAGTAATTCAAATTTTAAAATTAATTTTAATTAAAGCTATTTCTTACATGTAATGAAAATTTATTTAAAAATTTGTAAATTCTACTTATCTCTAGATAAATTTATATGCATTTTTTATTTTTCTTTAAAACTTGGTATTTATGTTTTCAATATTAATTTATAAAAAATAATTTTTTTACCTTTTTGTGATCTAGAAAAGTTATAATGTATATAAGGATTATCTCATATCTTGCTATATGTGATTAAAAAAAAATGGGTTTATTATAGTTATGTGTATTTCTCATTACTCCAAAAAAAAAAAATGAAAATTTGATAATGCCACATATTTATTTGATGGTTTTTCTTATTTTTAATGATTATCCATTTTTCTTTGTTCAATTTCAAATTAGCTTTTCAAAATGAGTATATACGCATGTGGCCTATAAATATGATCAAAAGCGATATGTGAAAAAAGGGATTCTTTGCAAAATTTGATGATATATTGGCACAAGTGAATAGTTTTTCATACTAGATGTGTCTTGCTTCCATTTTATTACCACTCAAGAGTTCCCACAAATATGCAAAGAGGTTATTCTTTGAAGTTAAAAGAGAAAGTGAAAAAATGTGTGTTTCAACACCCCCCACACCTCCCCTATGAGGATCTAATTGTGCAATGCCATCAAAGAAAGCCCATGGATAATCCTTTTGTATTTCAATATCAGACGATGGAGTAGTTGGAGGAATTTTTTATCTGGGAGCTAGAGAGTTTAGCAAAGTTAGACTATGGAGCACAACCTTAGAAAATCGAAACTTAATTTATTTATATCCAAATACCCCAAGCCACTACCAAGTGAAGTGCTTTGTGGTGCAATTTGTGACTCGTAGAGAGTCATGTCTTCAGACAATATTTAATCATATTTCATTGTTGGTAATAAGAGGTACCTTCTTGATATTTTATTTCCTTCCAGAACATTTGAGTGAAGGTACGAATTATCAATAAGTGTGAAATTCATTCAAACTATAAGAGATATCGCACGGATTTGTTGGGACTAGAAAACAATATTTTCTAAAGAATGTCCTAGGTGGGAGCTTTGTTGCAAATAAAAAGATCTCCTTAGAATACCTACATCCCTCATCTACAATGTCTTTGAAAGATGTGGCCTCTGACCCATGTTCTTTGACGATTTCCCATATAGTGCTAATAGATTTGTCATGGTTTCCAATTCTATGGAAGTAGTTTGTGTTATCATATCTAGCCTATAGACGGAGTGCTTCTCCTTTAGTCTCCACTCCTTTTCTTTGTCCAAAATAATTCTTTGTTGGAAGAAATTGTCATTGATGCCAAATGGTAAATGGACCATTGATATGATGATGATATGCTTGTAAAAAGTCGGTGAATTTGGGTATAAGACCACTCTTAATTAGTAGCCCTCGTCACACCATTTCGTTTGATAGGTTGTACATCTTGTAGGTCCTCTTGGTTGGAGAGATAATTAAATTGCAGTTTGGTGCCCCAAAATGAATGGGTGTGTCCCAAGTTCATGCCCCAAGGATCCATGGTCTTAAAGTTTCATCATTGCCCCTAGAAGAAGGCCCAAATTGTAAATCAGTTTGCTCCAAGTCCATTTGTTGAATTCGGCCTTGAAAGGAGCCATCATGAAAGATAAAAATCAAATTTTAAAGAAGCCTAATCCTCCTGCTTCAGGTTAGCCTGATAAAGGTTTTCTTTTTAATGGCAAACACCTTAATTTTTGTGTGGGCAAGTTGGCCCCAATTTAATCCTCATTCCAAATGGATAAATAAGATTAGGTCGTGGGAATTTCAAGCAAGAATTCAGTGCATTTGTGGGAAAATATATTTGGAGCATTTTGAAGCTTAAAAAAGAAGAAATCCAATGATATGAAGAGTAATGATCAAGGTTAACGGAATGAGTATCTTTATGATCTAAAGTAGGAAACCGAGATCTATGTGGAGGCAACGTTGGGCATAGTTTACTAAGGCAGTGATCCAACTTTTTGAGGCAAAGACCTGAGTTCTAAGTTTGAGGCAGCCTGAGGCATAGATCTGAATTCCCGAGGTAGAACTCGAGGCCCTTCTTGAGGCATACCTAAGCTTGTTCTGTGGCTCATCCTAGATAGTTTGTTTCACTTGTTTTGAGGTAAAGTGAAACTCGAGTTAGGGATGCTTTCATTATTAATTGAGGATTGTGTTAAAGATTGTATAAACAACTATTAGGAGGTACGAGTTAGAATCTTTCTTTTGGACTGTATATTCCTGAAGATCTTTACAAATTGCATATTAAAAAGTTGAAGATATAGCAACATGCAAGTTGGACATGACAAAGGGGCAAACTTGAAGTTGAAATGACAATGTTTGAGTGTTATTGTAATTGGGTCACCATCCCTGGTATGGGAGCCCAAAAGTTTGTGTTCTATCTTTTATTCTAAAGGGTGGCAAGGTGGTGTTAGGCAAGGAAGTTTTGGCTTCATTCAAGAGGTTGTCACCTCCTTCCAGTGGGTGTTAGTAAACCACAGGGTGTATCTCCTTCTAGTAATGTCTAGTACAACTCGAAGTTGTAGCTTCCTTTACGATATAGATAAATTGTTCATATAAATCTTGAGTTCATTTGATGTGATGTGAATGGTTAATGCGTTGTGATATTAAAATGTAAGAAAAAGTGAAATACTAATTCAATCCCCTTAATATTTCCAGCATTCTTCACAATTTATTTTCAAGGTATTTTTATCATTAATTTTTTATCCAATGGAAGGGAGTCTGAGTCACAAGTAGTGAGGAAATATCTCAATTGCTCTTCTATGTCTTAAAGGATCTTGTTTTTAGATTCCTTTTTCTTTTTACCCAAAGATATGATGGTTTCTTTTAAGAGCTTTATTTTTATTATTTTAATTGTGTAAGTGGAGACTCCCTCAAATTTGGGTTGAAAGGGCACTAGCCATATTTCAATTTCTTCCAGAAGAGACAAATATTCCAAACAATGAGGGTTATGTTTGAAAGGGTTCAGGGGTTTGTGGATGGCAAGTTCAAATTGTAGGTGATAGGTTGGTGATTTGAGTCACCTCCCACTGAGACCCTTCTTGGGCATGTTACATATTTGTATGAGTCATTAAAAGGGTAAAAGGCCCTCCAAGACTAAGCTAAAGCATCTCCTTCAAGTCAGATTCAAGATGGAGTAATGGATCTACACCAAAAGACATGTCAGCTCACCCACAGTTCAGGTCAACTTATTTGATGGGAAAACCATTATAAATAGGACAACTAGACTTCATTTCAAAGACAAAATTTCAATCAAGAAGAAGTCTGTAATAGGAAGTACAAGAATCACTAAGAAAGGAGTCTCATAGCCAACGAGAAGAAGGAAGGAAGAGTGAAGTTGTTTGGGTTTGTTTTTAGGGTTGATGTCACTCTACACATGCGAGATTGCAAGATTGTCTACTACAAAGAAATGGCCGAGGCATTTCAATCATCTAGGTAGTTGAATTGGGAGAAAGACAAGTCAAAAGAGAAGCCGAGTCAAGCAAGAAGAAGATTTTGTCCTAAGCAAAGGTGTCAAGGATGTTATCTTTTATAGCATTAGATATGTTCTAGACTTGAAATTTTATGGAGAGCCTAGAATACATGAGATCTACAAAACACCCATAAATCATTTCTGGAAAATCAGCCTAGAAATGACTTAATTAGATTATTAACCAAGTTTTAAATATTTCCTAAGTCTAAACTTAGGGAATATGGTTAATTAATCAGTATTAATTAAGTCAAGGCGTGAATGATCTAGAAACTCACATAGATCAACTTCAATATGATCCTAGCCATCGATTAAGAATTAATCTTGGTCATTGGAGTCCCAACAGAGGATTATAAGAAGAAGTCGATGGGCACTTGGAGAAGACACTTGAGCAGTTCGATTTCATGAGCATATCAATTTCCTGAGTAGTAGCAGTTAGTTGCCAGAGAGAGAGCTGGTGAGATCGAAGCAGTGAGAGAGGGGCAGAGATAGCGAAGCCGGAGGAAGGATTCCAAATTTGATGAGTGGATTTACAAAGGGGCAAGAGAGCCACATAAAGGGTGATGTTGGGGCGGCGTAGTAGCCTCTAGAGGCAAAGTTGATTTGCTAGGAGAGATTGACGTTTTTAGTTCCAGAGGTCGGGAAGGAGTCCCAGAGTGTCGGAGAAGCATCTTTCTAGTCAACAGAAGGTAGAAAGACTTCATCAGATTCCAGTATGAGGCCAGACATTCAGCCAACTATGCAGAGGTTGATGCAGAGGCTCAGAGCACCAAAATTCTGAAGGCAAGTTGTGTCAGGAGATTGTCTATGGGGTGAAGAAAATTCCTCTCCATTTTTTTTCCAATATTTCTCTGTAGGATTGTCAGTTTTGGCATCCAGTTGTACTCAGATTATTTCACTTTTGCATAAGAATAAAACCCTCAGCTGATGCACTGGTTTTCCCAAGTTGGTTTTTTTTGGGGAAATTTGTCAAAAAATATCTGTGTTATTTTATGTGTGTGTGCTAGCATTTATTCTTCTGCAATTTTATTTGTGTAGGTTGTAGTGTGATTTATTCAGTATTTGTTGTAGCAAACAATAAATAAATGGTTAAATTAAATTAACAATTAGGAGAATAGTTTCCAGTTGCTGCAATAGGATACCAATTTTGGAATTTTCACATGGTATCAAAGAGCAGCCGATTAGCCGGAGAGCTTAGAGGTGAAGAGAGAAGGAGGTTCATTGTTCAGTGTGGGTAGCAGATCGAAATTCCCAAGAGCAGCGCAATCACTTTGCTAAGAGGCCAAGTTACTTGGGGAGATTTGATTTTTCTGAGTGAGCGGCAAAAAGATTTGATCTCTCTAGATTGAGTGATTCTAGAGGTACAGGGAGCAACTCAGTATTTTCGTGGAGTAGATCTCTAGTTGGACACAATCATTTTGCAACAGTTTTCTAGAGCAGAGCTAATGTCAGGTGGAAGGAAGAAGAGCACACACTCAGGGAAATTTTTCCTAAGGGAACTTCTAGTCTCAAGAAGTTCAATTTTTTCCTTGTAGATCAATAGTCGTTGTGAGCAGATTTTCTCATTCCAAAAGGGAGTACAAATAACTAAGCAGCAGCTGAGCAGAAGGAAAATAGGAGATTTTCGACATTCGTTGATATGGTTGTTGTTGGGCTTCGTTATCCGGACAGGTTGGATGGAGCTTCTAACTATGTCATCTGGAAGGGAAGGATGTCCTTCCTTCTATATGAGTTTGGCCTAAAGATGTATATTGATGCAGTGGTAGAAGTTCCACAAGACGCAGACCAGCTGAAAGAGTACAAAAATGAGATGGCACAGGCGAAGAGGTTGATCCTAGATGGAGTTCAAGATCATATTGTCTCACATATAACATGAAAAGATACTGCTAAAGAGATGTGGGAAACTCTCTCCACGCTAAACTAGGGTACTTCCGAGCAACGAAAGATATACTTAGAGGAGAAGCTGAGATGCATCGAGATGCAGAAGGGGGAAGGCATAAACCCCTTCCTCGCTAGGATTCTGGGACCAATTGTCAGATGTTGGGGCAACGCCTCAACCCATAGAGCTAGTGCTATTGGCACTAAACAGTGTCTCCGAGGAGTGACAAGTATTCATCCAAAGTATTTTGGGCAGAGATACCTTACCAAGGTGGGACAGAATGTGGGCCAATTTGCAATAGGAGGAGTTCAGACGAGCTCTATTAAAGAGCTCCATCAATGGAAAAAGCAGCGGATCAAAGTAGGTGAAGGAGGAGGAGAATGTGGCCCTCGCATCAAAGGGTCCCAATCAAGGACAATGGGAGCAGAGGAAGAAGAAGAAGGACCTGCCGAAGGTCACTACAGTACCCAGTGTCCTATCAGGAAGAAGGACAAGGAGGAGAAGCAAGACCAGCAAGAAACTTCAACATAGATCGATAGGCTTTCCTCCAAGCTGGAGCAAGACTTCACCATGTTTGTTGACATACCTCCAGGAGTGAGGTGGGGAGATTTGGTGTTGTAGCCCTAGAGTGCTACAAATGGGAAGGGTCCTTGAGGAGTCCACCTCATGGATGAGTACCTTGCTACGGGGGCCCATTATTTTTCAGTAGCAGGATGGATTAGTGATAGTAGATGCAGTCAGATGCCACAATGACAGATGCAAAGACTAGTAACAGTCAGATGTTAGGGAGTGCAGTTGGCACAATGCAAAGTCAGCGGCAACGCAGATTCCTCATAGACAGTGCATATACTAGCAACATTTAGACACTCGGGAGACACATTCATCATACTAATCACAATTGATTCAGTAATTTGGATGCTTTTCAGTTGCAGATGTTGCAGTTGCAACAACAACAAATGAGAGGGTGTTGCAGTGCAGATGCAGTGTTGACAGTAGTTCAGCGGGGTCAGTAGCAGCACAAATGTAGGCATATATTAGAGTTACACAGTATTTGGTGGGCAATATGGCCAAACATCAGTAACGTGGCAAGAGATGATACAGAGACAGGGTGATGCTACAGGGTGTGCAGTAGTACTGGAACACATTCTTCGCTAAGAGGGAGTGTTAGTTTTTGTAGCATTGGCTATGTTCTAGCCTTTAAATTTTGTGGAGAGGCTAAAATACATGAGATCTCCAAAACCCATAAATTGTTTCTAGAAAATCCGCATAAATTCCACCTAGAAATGACTTAATTAGATTATTAACCAATTTTTAAATATTTCCTAAATCTAAACTTAGGGAATATGTTTAATTAATCAATATTAATTAAGTCAAGGCGTGAATGATCTAGAAACTCACATGGATCGATTTCAAGGTGATCCTAGACATCGATTAAGAGTCCCAATAGAGGATTATAAGAAGAAGTCGATGGGCACATGGAGAAGACACTTGAGCAGATTGATATCCTAAGTAGCAGCAGTCAGTTACTGCAAAGAGAGCTACTGAGATCGAAGCATTGAGAGAGGGGAAGAGACAGTGAAGTCGAAGGAAGGATTCTAGATTTGGTGAGTTTATTTGCAGAGAGGCAAGAGAGCCACAAAGAGGATGATGTTGGAGCAACGCAGTATCCTCTAGAAGCAAAGTCGATTCGTTGGGAGAGATTTACGTTTTCAGTTTTAGAGGCCGGGAAGGAGTCCTAGAGCGTTGGAGAAGAACCTTTCTGATAAACAGAAGGCAAAACACTTCATCAATGTCTAGTATGAGGCTAGACGTCCAGCCAGCTACGCAGAGCAACACAAAGGTTGACGCAGAGGCTCAAAGGGTCAAACTTTTGAAGGCAAGTTGTGCCGGGAGATTGCCTGTGGGATGAGGAAAATTCCTCTCCAATTTTTTTCCAGAATTTCTCTGAAGGATTGCCAGTTTCAACATCTAGTTGTACTTAGATTATTTCATTGCTGCATAATAATAAAACCCTCAATTGTTGCACCAGTTTTCCCAAGTTGGGTTTTTCCGGGGACAATTGTCCAAAAATAATTGTGTTATTTTGTGTGTGTGCTAGCATTTCTTCCAGCGTTTATTCTTCCGCTGTTTTATTTGTGTAGGTTGCAGTGTGTTTAATTCAGTAATTGTTGTAGCAACCTGTAACTAAATTGTTAAATTAAATTAACAATTAGGAGAACAATTTTCAGTTGCTGCAATAGCATTCCGGTTTTGGAATTTTCACAAAGGGCATTATCTAGAAGGTGACACTTTCCAAGTATTGCAACTAGGGTTTCTGAATTAGGGTCGGAATTTGCAGGTCTGTTCTAGGAGCCGAAACACTGCAAGCTAGCCGAGAAGAAGGAAGAAACAAGGAGTTTGACTATTGTTGACTGAAGGAAGAAAATGAATCTTTGTGAATTGGTCTTGGAAAGGTAAAATAGGTTAAGGGTATTGGCCTTGGTATTCGTCAATTGAAGTCTCTATAAGAAGAAGAATTTTTTTGGGTTTTCCTCTCAAGCGGGAGAGGTTTTGGCCCTGGCCGATAACCTACATTCTATGTCCCTTGTCTCTTTATTGTTTATTCTTTGGTAGTTGTTTGATGAATAAGAACACTATAATAATATAAATAAATAAAATATCCTAATCTATTGAAGTCAAAAACATTCAAAAGCAGTTATCATTTATAGAGAAATAACCTAATCTTGATGCCCTAGATTTCTCAACATGGTATCAGAGCTAAGGTGACAAAGTCAAGGAAAGGCATCTTATCAAGGGATGCTCAAGGATCAAATCTCGAGGAAGGCATAAAAGCAAATATAGTAGAACATCTTGAAGTCAAGATCTACAAAAGAAGAATAAAGAAGTCATCATGATCATCATCAACAAGGGCATCTCCATCAAAGGATCTAAAGTAATCTCCTTCTTTGTGGAGTCAAGTATCACTCTTGAAGAGATCTATCCTCAACAAGGAGAAGTTCTCTATCATCTACATTAACATCAAAATCAAGGAGGCAACGAGTGGAAGAAGCATCTTCTCAAGTAAGTATATTTATGTTTGAATCTATCAAAATGACTTTTTGCAAGGAAAGCAACAAATTGGTTGGGGCTTCAAACTACCTTGCATGGAATAAGAGGACATATCTAAATCTCATTGAAAATGAGCTTATGGATCATATCAAAGGATCCGTCACCAAACCAGCAAAAGAAGATGTTCAAGCACTTGCAAAGTTTATGAAAGGGGAAGTGAGGGCTCAAAGGATTCTCATAGAATCCATCAAGGATCCCCTCATTCCATGTGTATCTAAACTAGACACCTCAAAAGAAATATATGGCAAATTATTAGAGTTGTTTTCTGTAAGCACTACAAGAGAAGTTATCTCTAAGGCAATAACTCTACAAGCTAAGGATATCGAAAGAAGAGGGAATAACCTCATACTTTATGAGGATATCCAAAATAAAGGTTCAACTTCAAGATCTGGGAGAAGTAATGTCTGACAAAGAAATGACTATTGTAGTACTAAATGCACTACCAGAGGAATGGGGTAACTTTACTTCAAGTATTTATGGGAAGAAGCTTCTCCATTCCAAGATATATGTCACTATGCAAGATTGAAGCAACCAGGATGAAGGCTAAAACTGATGTGGAAACCAATGAGCAAAATCAAGCTTATGCTGCTATGACAAAGAGAAGAGGAAAGTCTAGGAAATTTGGTTCTTAGAAAAAGAGAAGGAACATGTCTAAGATTCAATGCTATGGATGTTAAGAATATTGGCATTACAAAAGAGATTGTCCTAAGCTCAAGAAGGACAATAATAAAAGAGCTAGAGAAGAAGCCCATATCATGGAAGAAGTGTAGGAAGCTAAAAAGAAGGATTCCAAGAAAGAGGAAGTAAAAGATATCTACTATGAATGAGATAGTCTTCCTCACCTAAGTTCTTTCCAAGTTCATGTTCTTAAGCGTTATGTTGTAAGATATGGCTATCATGATTCGCTAAGAAAAACGATGGGATGCATAATGGCATCATAGAAGCCTTGAAATCAAGAGCTCGTGACATCATCATAGAGAAGCATGAAAGATTGTTGAAATTGAAGTCTATGGCAATCACCCATGGAAGGATATAGCTCTTGGAAACCTCATTAACAACATAAGTGGTACTTATGGGAAAAGGAAAAGTCATCTAGTACAAAGCTCATCATACATCATTCAAAAGGAAAATTTGCTAGATGAGGATACTCAAGATCCTCTATTGGAATATTCAATGAAAGGTTCACTAATCAAAAGGAAGCAAGGGTTTCATCAGGAATTCCAAATTGTGGAATTCATGGAATGATGGTATGATGACAAAAGAGGTGAAGCAGATCAAGGAATTGAAGTTCTTCCAATCAAGGAAGCTACTAAAGTAAGTCTGGATGACACAAAGTAAAATGAGGTATGTATGCTTACATTCAATATTGTAGAGTCATGTCATATGGTTGCAAGTAAACATGGATAAATTCTCTATCTCGAGAGCATGATCAAAAGAAAGGATCTCCTCCTTTGAAAGGATGCAGGAAAGCATGAGTCACACATTGTCTAGATGAAATAAACATAATATGTCCTCATATGAAATATGAGGTGGTTGACCATGATTGGAGGAACTCTAATTAAAATTTCATGGGAAGAAAATGTGTGAAGAAAGAAGGAAAGAAATCATGGAATGTGCAACCATGAAGAAGGCAATCAACATCCGAGGACTAAGAGATTTGACTAGGATATCTCCATGAAAGATATGAGGACTCTGATGAAGTCTGAAAAAGAAAGAGACCCTTGATAGTATATATCTTTGGGAGATGTGTCAATGTGTATGCAGGATGTTGATGCAAACTAGAAGATTTCATGATGAAATACCATCACAAAGGGCTGCCAAGGGAAGAACTATGGATATCTTCCACCCATGATGTCCATGTAGTAGGATGAAATATCCTTAAGGAAACATGACATGAAGAAGGAAACTTGCATGAAGGAAGGTCAAATATGAACTGATGGATCACTTTTCAATGAAAGGAATAATGACATGACTGACTCATGGATGAAAGTGATGGATGGTCTATGCTCTACAAAGAAGTCCCAAAACATTAAGACTCCTGAATAAAGAGGAGAAGTTCATGACATCATGAGGAGGAGTTCTTCAAGCAGCTGGTTATCCCATCATCTCCACTTGAGGAGTTGTGGTAGGTCCCTTATTAAGAGGGAGCTTGGAAACAAGTTTCTTACTTAGTAGAAACTTGGAAGCAAAATTCCTAAGCCAAGAGGGACCTTAGGTACATTCCTTCTGTACACATGAGTACATTCCTTCATTGGAATAGGTATGTCCTCCCTAATTAAGAGGGAGAGATAGACACATCATTCTTGTCTTCACTTGGGAAGACAAAATGGAGCATTGGGTAAACATCTGGCATCCGATGCTCTTTGAGGATGAGTCGGGCATCCAAGATAAGAGTAGTCGTAAAGGACTGATATTATTCGAGGACTGGGAATCCAATATAAGAATAGTCCTAGTGGAACACACCCTAAGAACTTGGGTGGGGTATGTTCCGAGAGAGGCAATGATGAGGGTGTCTATACATCATTGGTCTCACTAGCATTGAGCTTAGATCTTGTGGAGAGATAGAGTTATTAATCAAGGCCTTGGTATGTAACAATGTTGGTTGCTGTGATGCTAAATAGATGGCTTACCAACCCAACTCTTCTTATGAGAATTCTTCAGATTGAGAATGACCAAGTACCATTATGAATACCTCCCTAGTTGAGAGGGAGTGTTGAAAAGTGTAACTAGGTTCGGTCTTCATAATGACGTGTAATTGTGGTTTTATGTAATTGATGCAAAGAAGAAAAATAAAATTATTATTGCAATGCTTGTCTCATGGATTTCATGAGAAAGGAATTTTATTTTTAGGTAAGGCTCCCATTGTGAGCCCTTAGGATTAGTCATAAAGTCAAACTGAGTCAATGTCAAGTATGAAGAACCCTTCTTGGGCATGTTACATATTTTCATGAGTCATTAAAATAACAAAAAGGCCCTCCAAGACCAAGCTAAAGCATATCCTTCAAGTCGGCTTCAAGATGGAGTAATGGATCTACACCAAAAGACATGTCGGCTAACCCACAGTTCAGTTGGGTTTGTTTTTAGGGTTGATATCACTCTACACATGCAATATTGCAGGACTGTCCACTGCATAAAAGGGTCGAGGCATTTCAGTCACCTACATAGCCGAATTGGGAGAAGGACAAGTCAAAAGTGAAGTTGAGTCAAGTAAGAAGAAACTTATATCCTAAGCGAAGGTGTCAAGGGAATTATATAGAAGGTGATGCTTTTCAAGTACTGCAACTAGGCTTTCTGAATTAGGGTCGAAAGTTGCAGGTTTGTTCTAGGAGCTGAAACACTGCAAGGTAGCCGAGAAGAAGGAATAAACAAGGATTTTGAATATCGTTGACTCAAGGAAGAAAAGGAAGCTTTGTGACTTGGTCCTGGAAAGGTCAAATAGGTCAAGGGTATTGGTCTTGGTATTCGTCAATTGAAGTCTCTATAAGAAGAAGATTTTGTTTGGTTTTTCCTCTCAAGTGGGAGAGGTTTTGGCCTTAGATGATAGCCTACATTTTGTGTCTCTTATCTCTTTATTGTTTATGCTTTGGTAGTTTTTTTATGAAGAAGAACACTATAATAATCTAACTAAAGAAAATATCTATTGAATTAAAAAGCATTCACAAGCATTTATCATTAATAGAGAAATCACCTAATCTTGATGCCCTTGATTTCTCAACAACCATAACTCTTTTCTATCTGCGTATGAGCCATATATGTGTATGCAACTGAAAATGAAATCATATTCAGTGGATTAGAGTTCCAAAGCTAACATAGAATTTATTAACCGAGTAGATTAAACACTGACAACAATTTTCTTTCCATCCAAGTAGGAGACCGCCTGATTTGTCAATTGCATATATGGACGTTAACAACTAATGTGGAATACTTTTTTTAACATAGTGGCTATCATTTCTCCATCCATCATGGTTTCTTGAAGGAAGATTATGAGGGGAGTGAACCTCAACTAATCTTCTAGTGGTTAATTGTTTTGAGGGATTGACCAAACCCTTGCAATTTAATGACTAGATTTTCATTCAGACACCCTCTAAAGGACATCAACGCCAAGAGCTTCAATAATAGACTTTTGTTTTCCATACCGAAATTTTGAATTTTCATTTTTTGAGCCATGGATAGAAAGGATTTTCCAACACGAATGAAAGGCTTTATGCCCAATCCTCATGTGATTCTAAACCACCTCTTTTGTTGAGTAGGATATGCTCAGGGGACACTAGGTTAAGGGGATCAAGAAGGGAAGATCAAGATTGGAGGTTGTAATGGGAGGGTGTGGGAAGTGAGATGGTAGTTTCATTTTGTGGCTCTGGGAGAAACAAGTGATTTTAAGGGGAAGGATGAGGGAAAGGAAGGGTTTAGGGGGGTGAATGAGAAAGTGATGAGGAGACAAGTAGGGAGAGTCTCATGATGGAGGCCAAAGATTCACTAGAGGACAAAGGAGGGGAATGAGGCACCTTTGCAAGACTAAACAAAGGATGAGAAAATCCAAAGACAACAAAGGAGAGGGTGGGGGGGAAGGGGACCGTACTTACTTGGGGGGGTTCTATAATGAGTTGTTGACAACAACCACAGTAGGTGGAGGATTAGGGAATTGAAGCTAGGACCAAGCTCTATATGTGCTCTAAGGAGACCATTGATGCCTAGATAGTTTGCTAAATTAGGAGAGGAAGAACCACCATGTTTTGCCCTTTTCACACCCATTTTTTTAAGGCTTTCCTAGGAGAAAATCCTTCCATAGATGTCCATATGTGTGGCAGTGCTCGCATTTGAAAGGTATGCCTTCATAGTATAGGGCTTACTGATGAATTAGTTGACCATATTTGATAGAGATTACATTTGGTAAATCATGCCGAGAGATTGAGACCCACTAGGATAAGTGTCATGCCCATATAACTAGTTTGAAGGAAAGATAGATTGCCTTGTAGAAAAAACCTATAATGTTTCCAATCTCCTTGAAGATGTATTTTGAACAAAGTATGAGGGGTAGGCCTAGTAACCAGGCCCATATTGGAATAAAATTCAACTTTTCTACCCAAGTATCCAAATCTAGTAACCGTGTTTTAGTGAAAAGGGTTTGGGAACCCTTGTGCCATCATGCTTAAAGGAGTTTTTGAGCAATAAATTGAGAGTTCGTTATCCACCCCATCTGTAGTACCCTTGGTGAAATAAATTTTATTTTAGACTTTTATGATTTTAATAGTTTGAAAATTCCCCAGAGGCTAAAAAGTAAAGTGGACATTTTTATGAGATTGTACGTATTTATTACTATTAATAAAAGAATGCTGTTGTTTTACTTATTGCTATTTATGGAAATACAAGGGGAACCACCACATGAGTAGTTAGGCTCCCAACTGTTAGGAAATAGTTAGAATCAATTATGATCAAATAAAGGACAATGACACAAAAAAAGAAAAAATCCTCCAACCTGAGGGATGATTTTCCTTGTGAGAAGAATGATCATGATCGAAGAGAAACATCATGAGTGGAATATGTTTTCATAAACAATATTATGGGAGAGAAAGACAATCTGGAAATAAAATTAAGGTGCTAATGGGAGATAAAGAATGTACCTGTATACCCGGATGCGGGTGATGGATCATTAATGGACTGGCTCATCAGCGCCGACGTTCGGTCCTGCAAGTGGCAGGATTGCACACTCCTCCACGATCTCTCATGGTTAATGCAGGCTCACACAAGGCATCAACTGCTCAGTCTGCATTTTGAATTTATTGTTCACTTTAGTCGAGAAAATACTCCTGAGGATTTATTCATGGTTTTATCGGCTCTCCCTTCCATTATTTGCGCCTAGTCCTTCTGCTATTGCCCGCGTCAAACTCAGAATTCTTGCAGTAGATCGACTGCAACAATCAGTGTTTGGCTTGGAGGGGCTTTTGTTGCGGAAGCTAAGCGTCCCCTATCAAAGGCCCAGCTCTGCTATCTGAATTCTGAGCGGTTTCCCTTCAAGCCATCTTGCATTCCTTACCCTGTTACCTGCTCTGCTTCAGTCTCCATTCGCTTCCTGACCATGGTGCGCAACCGCATGCGAAGTCGCTATGGCGGTAGTCGTGGTGGTCGGGGGCGGTCTCAGCCTGCTCCTTCGTCTGATATCCCTGTGGCTCCTGCATCCCCTCCTTTAGCTTGTGCTATCCTGCCTCAGCCCAATTCTGTCTGCAAGCCTTTCCCGCATAACACCTTCCAGACCACCCATTTCAAGTTTCATAGCCGCCTCAACAAGCCTATTCTCTCGGCCAGCATTACCGTCATCTTCGCGGAGGAAGAGGCTCTGCCTAGCGTTTCAGTGCACACCTCGACATCGCATTCTCAGGGCGACCAAGGTAGCGAGCAGCATATGGAAGATGATGGCAATGTGATCAATCGTGGTGATTTGCATGACAAGGGGAAAGCTCCTGATGACACCCAACCACCAGATGGCAACTTCCAGGGGGTGTCGGGCTCGGTTGACCCTGCTGATAGTTCTTGTGGCAACCGTTGTTTGTCGGCTCATCCAGGTGGCAGCGGTATGGATGACGAGGCAAAGGCGGGCGATTTATGGGTTGGCAATGCATGCCCGGTTGTGGAGGAAGGTCCGGACCAGGACGCGGTCATTTGATGCCTACTGGGCCCTGCTTGCTCCCCCAGCATTTCATTTTGGCTCCCCAGGTCACTTCGTTGTGTTTCTTTGGTTCTGGTAGTGTCTTTTGCTATGGGTCTTTGGTTCTGCAGATGTTTTTTTGCCTCTGGGTCTTTGGTTAGTATAGACAGCTTTGCTAAAGGCTATCATCTAACCTTTCTTTGGTTTATCGATATGCTCAATTCTCAATGTATGGTTTTTGGGCATTATGTAACTGGTTTTCCCAACCTTGGGATAGTTTTGATGAGCTGAAGGCTAGTTTCTGCTCTCCTCTGAGGTTTCGACCTCCTTGTAACTTTATTTTTATTTTCCTTTAATAGAATTAGTCTTTACCGAGAAAAAAAAGAAGAAGAATGTACCTGTATAGAAAAAGAATTCAACCACTTAAGGCAGGATTTTGCTAGGGCTGAGGAGGTGAAATTGTGAAAATTGTTAATTGTTTCATGACAGAAAAGGAGCAATAGCTCAGGGGAATTGCTAGGACAATAGTTCATCGATTGGGAGAAGCATGGTTACTCCTATTGGATTCTTATGAGTTCAAATAAGTATATGGGTTATTCCTAATTTTGTGTTGAGTATATGAGTTTCAATGTTGGTTTATGATTGAAGTAGAAATAAGGATAAAAACAATAAACTATCAATTATGGGTTTCTTGAAGGCAATTTTTTTTTTTTCCTTTAAGCTTCGACATAACTGGTTTAGTGGAATAATTTGTATATAACTGTTAAGATTGGTTCTATAGAATTTATTGCATATGAATGAATTATGGTTCTAAATGTTTTATGACTAAAAGGCTTTATGAAAAACTATGTGTGTGTGTGTTTAAACGTAATTAGAAGGGTGGAGAAGTATTAGAAAGAAAACCTTAATGCTATCTTCTTGAATCCTGATAGTCCCTAAGTGATGGGTTTTCTTTCTCAAGGAAAAAATCTAATGAGGAAACCCATGAGCAGGACCCCAACATCAACTCCACTTAGCATAGAGAGAGAAATATAGTTATCTGACTTAATATATATTGTTATGCGGAATCTACGACTACAGACAAAAGTATCTTCCCTATGCCTGGTAGTCTGGCCTAGAACACTAAAAAGACAAAGGGACTAATGTTTTCCTTAAAGTAAATATATAACGAGATGAAGCCTACCTGGAATATGCCGTATGCTTCGCTCCTTCCTTGGCTTGAATGCTCTAATCCTAGCTCTGATTGCTATTATTAGAACCTACACAATTAGATAACACAAGCCAAAAATCCACGAAATCTATGTAACATTACCTAATCACTTTATTCAATAAGTTAACATGGTATTGAAATATATGAAACCATAACATCATATATAGGGAAAATAACTCTTTGCATTAATTGAAATGGAGTGAGTTACAACCAAAAATACGTGTTGATCCTGTAAAAGAGCTCCTCCAAGTTGACTTGTCCTTTCCTTGTCACAAAGTGCACCTCTAATCACCCTAATGCATGGAAATATATATCTCACATCAGTAGCATAAGGGTTGAATCACTCTCCAAAAGCCAACCCCTTACTTATGGATGACATTAAATATATTAGTGAAGGAGGTAGTTCATGAATTCTTATCATTTTACCAATTAGGGCTTGAGATCCACTCTTGATGGGAGGATAAGCTCAAGGGATAAGGGATGAAAACTCCAAGGTAGGATAGGATAGGATTTAAGACTTTTATCTGAGGTAAATGGTTACAACAGATCTTGGAAGCTTCTAGGAGAAGAGGATTCATAGTTCTCTCTCTTTTTCCTAAATTTCTAGAACCAAAGCAGGTGCATAGTGGAGCAACCTGTAGGTGATCAACGGAGGCCGCAGTGGAGCAACTTGGTAGTCAATGTTGTCCAGTAAGAGGCCAGAGAGTGTTGGTCCTTGAAATGACTGAAACAAGGTGTTTTCAGGCAGAAACTCAGGGATTAGAATGAGTCATGCTTAGGGATTTGTGCAAGGATGATGAAAAGGAAGTCAAAGGATGTTGATTGATCCAGTTGAAGGCCTATTGACCAAATGTGACAAAATTACCTATAACATATATAACGAAAGGAATTGATATAATAGTATTTGAATGAACCTTGGAATACATTTGCATATGTAAACATAGAAGCTTATCATACAACCATAACATTGTATATTAATGTTCAAAGAGAGTTGCATAATATAATATGTAAAGAAAAGAATGTATGGAAGACAAGGACAAGGTTAGTATTGTTAATTTTTCTTAGGGCTATATTGTTCTTTTCTTTAAATAATTTCATTTTATCATTTACACATTGAATTCACCCCACAACGTTGTAACATTATTCAACACCATATGCAACTATATAGATAGAACAATATAATCATCAATGCAACAGAACATAAAGGAACAATAGAAGAAAAACATTCACACATAGAGACATCGAGATTGGTTAGAGACTGGGGCAAAACCCCACAAGGGGGAAAACCCTTTCAAATTCTTCTTCTTAATAGATTGCCATTGAATGTTTCAACAAAGAGAGAGTACAATGATTCATATATTCAACCATAAAATTATCCAACGAAATCAACTAAACAACATTCAAGGGATGAACCCAACAATGTTAATAATTAAAACCTTGATTCGAAGCCTACGGTCAACTATCATCAATTGTCGGATTATGTGGTCAACTTCGGTCAATTGTCAAATTTAAACCCTAGGTTCCAACTGGACGAAGAGAGAGATGTACGTGCAGTTGAAACCCTCCAACCGCACTCATAGGATTGTGTGTTTTCGGTTACAACCGAAAATATCTTGTAGCATCCCTGTGGTTGAGAACCAAAACCCTAGATCACACAATCGAGCTTCAGATCCTGTAATCTCGGACCTGTATAAACCAATCTCCGTGAACCACTTTAGACCTGTTCAAGCCAAACCAAAGAAAGAAGAATGATGATGATGATATCCAAATGAGGGTCACTTGACGTGTATTTATAGCCATCCATGGCTGTCCAATTTCCTTTAGAGTCGACCTGTCCTTTTTGTGCACATGCGGGTTTCCATATTAAAAAATAATTTTCCTTAACCAAATTAAATTCTTCCAAGGGCTAGAAGGGTCTTTCTTGATGAGGATTACTATCCAAAGGATGGAATTTATCGTTGAGCTACCAAAAATGAACAAGTATGCATACATGCTGGTAATAAGAAAAAATAATTTCATGCCAACCTGTGAATGCATAAAGTCCTTCTTTATTTAGTAACGACTTTGCAAAAAACTAATGTAGAAGCCTGGTTGCATGAGTCTTTCATTGATACCCTGATGTGTGTACACACACACACACCTAATGTTTGTATATGTATAAATAAAATTGAACACATCTATGTATAATACAAAGAAGGGAGTATTATTTCCAAACCATTATGAAGAAAAACTCTTACTGCATTCCTATGTACCAGAGGAATAAAACTATAACATAAATTCAATATTTAGAGTTTACACAGTTTATACATGGAGTTTTGGTTAATTTCCATATGGGTGTAACCAAACCAAAATAAATATTGCAATGTTTAAGTGAAATGAAACCCTTAATAAATAGGTTGAATCATCTATTCAAGCTACAAGTATTTAACTCTGTGCCTATATGAATATATAAAAAAAAAACTCAGGGTAGTAGCCCCTTTGGCTACATGAAATATTCCACCCAAAATCAACTATAATCGGCTAAGGCTTGACATGATAGAGGATTGAGCTTAGCCAACCAATGTAATCTTATGAAATATAACTTGCGACAGAGATATTGTGTAAAAAATTAAATACCTGGAAGATGTCAATAGGTAAAAGAAGAAACCCATGATAAATTCCTTTTCCATTGAGCTCCCAAGCTCCAAAATGGAACAAAACTGCAACATCATTGTTGTTAGTAACAATAGCTCAAGAAGAAGGAAAACCCCAAATTTTAAAGAGAAAGGGTACCAATGTATGAACTGAAGGTTACCTGGAAGCGATGTGACAAAATCCTTGCTCATGCCATAGCACGACAAGGGTTTTTACTTAGTAACCTTACCGAGAAAAGAAGAAAACCTTACTGAAAATGAAGGAGAAATATCAAGGGTTTGAAGAACAAAAGAGAGAGGGACATAATATTACCCGAATGACCTAATGGGGCATAACATTGAAGCCATGAAACCCTGTAGTTGCATGTTGTGACAAAGAGGGGAAAACAAATCCCTATGAAGATAAGGAAATAGAAACCAAATTAACCTAATTCAGATTTTGTAATCCAAAAGAGCAAGAGGGAAAAAAAAGTAGTCACACGAGGAGAAATCAAACAATGAGGAGAGTAGCCCAACAACTTTGCAAAATTTTAAGTAGTTCAGTATGAAGAACCACCACTGACATTATTTTGCTTACGGACATGTTGATTATAGCAAACTCTTTCATCTTGGAGATTTTGTTTAACTTGATGTCATTCCCTCGCACAAGACTACGCTCTTCCACCTTCTGCTTAATGCATTTTTTATTTTGTCCAATGGGCTCTTTGATAAGTGGAAACTTGGGGAGGACGATGCTGATTAGGAAGTTCACAACCTTTGAACATTTTAGGGGTTAGGAAACGACTAAGAAATCCTAACCAAGAAGGGGGCAAGGGGAAGGAGAGACAATAAGTTGACAAAAGCAGAGGAGATGAGAATAAAGGTCTACCGGGTAAAACGACGTCTAATGGTGTTCGAGGAGAGTGCAATTCACTGGAAATGGGGAGGCCAAAACCACTGAGGTGATCGAGGGAGGTAGTCTTGGATAGTGGGCCAATCCTTTGATTTCTCACTTGCCACGAGAGAGTTGACACCTGCAACCAACTTCATTAGAGGGTCCATTTAATTTTATGGGGGGGGGCATCACCAAGGGATGATTAGAAGATGAAGTGATTGCAGAATCATGTCATTTGCCTGCATCTGTACTTGAGAAGAGGGAGACTATGAGGAGGAATATATGTGGACTCCTTCCATCGGGTCCTATGAAAAGTCTAAAAGGTCCTTGATCATTTGGAGAACAATTGAGCATCTGCAACAGGGCTATGATACTAGTAAGGGGGTTGAGATGCCATACAATCAAGGTGAGTTAGAGGTTCCAAAATTCTACACGTCTAAAGAAACCCTAATTTAGAAGAGTATCAAGAAACAGGTAACAAAGCATAAATTTATTATAAATTATTTAAATTTATTTTTCTTTGCACCAAAAACAAACCTTTACCTGAAAATTCCCTACACCCATTAAAAAAACCCCTACCTAAACATTCCCCACATATATACATACCACATGGCAAGGTAATTTTAGAACCACTTTCTTTTTAACCATATACTTACTAAAAATCCATAAAAAATGAATGAATGTAAATAATTCAAACTTTATGTTAAAAAACCCCTACATAAACATTCCCCACATATATACATACCATGTGGCAAGGTAATTTTATAACCACTTTCTTTTTAACCATATACTTACTAAAAATCCATAAAAATCGAATGAATGTAAATAATTCAAACTTTAAAATTACTCTTGTTTGGAGCTCATCTTCCTCATAAGCAAGGAAACATAAAATTACCAATAACAAATCTCTACTTGAAAATTCACCACAACCATGTAAAAACATCTATATTCCTCATATATACATACCATGTGGCAAGGTGATTTTATATTGTTTGGAGCTCATCTTCCTTGGACACAACTAAACATAAATAGATTATAACTTGTTTGAATTCATTTTTCTTCTCACTAATAACAAATCTCTCTACCTGAAAATTCACCACAACCATAATAAAAACATCTACTTGAAAATTCCCTACATATACATACCATATGGCAAGGTAAGTTTTTAACAACTTTCCTTTTAACATAACATCTAGCAAAATTTTAAAAAATGAGTTGATAAATCAATGCAAGTAATTCAAATTTTAAAATTACTTTTGTTTGGAACTTGTCTTCCTTCAGATGTAACAAAAGAGGTTAACGACCCAAGATCTAGAGGTATCTGGCAGGAGTGAAACCTTACCCTCTTATGGGCTACTGGTAATTCCAAATTCGAGTGTTTCTTCCTCAGAAGTAACAAAATATGTTAACTACCCAAAGGTATCATACAGGGCCACCCACTAGTATTTTGAGATGGCATGGTTTTCCTTGATTCGAGTTTGTCTTCCTCAAAAGTAACAAAAAAAGGGCCACCCACTAGTATTTTGAGATGGCATGGTTTTCCTTGATTGGAGTTTGTCTTCCTCAAAAGTAACAAAAAAAGGGCCATCCACTAGTATTTTGAGATGGTATGGTTTTCCTTGATTGGAGTTTGTCTTCCTCAAAAATAACAAAAAAAAAAGGTTAACTATGTGAGATCTAGATGTATTCGATAGGAGTGAAACCCTCCCACCCTACAGGCCACCTGGTAATTCCAAGGTAGCATAGTTTTCCTTGAATAACTGTGATAAATTAGCCTAGGTTCAAATAATAGCCAATAACGAATGTTGCTATTGCTAATTTGATTGAAAAATCTACTTAATTTTTTTAAACTCATCCAAAGTCAATTTTTACTGCATCAATAAACCTTTTTTTTTTCTATGTAGAAAAATTTCCAAACATTGCATCCAAAGTCAATTTTTACTGTACCAATAAAAAGAATTTTCCATGCAGATAAAATTCCAAAACATTGAATACATGCATTTCAAATAAATTTACTATAATGAACCCAATTTGAAATTCCTACCACATGATAAATTTACCATAATGAATCCAAAATAATTTTTTTACTGCAACAACAAACTAACTTTTCATGGAAATAAAATTTTAAACACTGTGTAATTTAATTAATAAATGACATGGCTCTTTTCAGGTCGATTTTGCTGAAACTGTGCCAAAAATTCTTAAGGATCATCACTTTTAGCCTACACAGTTCAAGTGTTTAGGATCATCAGTACTAACTTTTCATGGAAATAAAATTTTAAACATTGTGTAATTTAATTAATAAATGACATGGCTCTTTTCAGGTCGATTTTGCTGAAACTGTGCCAAAAATTCTTAAGGATCATCACTTTTAGCCTACACAGTTCAAGTGTTTAGGATCATCAGTTTTAGTCTGCACAATTCTAATGCCTCATGAGTTTAGTTTGCACAATTTTAGTGCCCCATGTTTAGTCTGCACAATTAGAGTGCCCCAGGTTTAGTCTTCACAATTCGAGTGCCCCTACAATTCTAATGCCCCATGAGTTTAGTTTGCACAGTTTTAATGCTTCAGGTTTAGTCTGCACAATTCTAATGCCCCATGAGTAGTTTGCACAGTTTTAGTGCCCCAGGTTTAGTCTGCACAATTCGATTGCCCCAGGTTTAGTCTGCACAATTCCAGTGCCCTCTGCATAGTTAGAGTGCCGCCCCAAGTTTAGTCTGCATAGTTTGAGTGCCCTAGGAGTTTTTGATTTAGTCTACATAGCTCAAGTATCCCAAAAGTTTTTGAGAGCACTAAAATCCATTTATACATTCAAAAACAAACTTTAAGTAACCAGAAATCAAAATACCCAAAATTAAATCACCAAACCTAATAAAAAACTAATCATTCAAAATTTACAACTTTCACTGCGTTATAAAAAAAATATTTCCAGAGAAAATAAAATTTGAAATACTGCATACCATTCAAAATTTACAATTGCCCCAGGTTTAGTCTGCACAATTCCAGTGCCCTCTGCATAGTTAGAGTGCGGCCCCAAGTTTAGTCTGCATAGTTTGAGTGCCCTAGGAGTTTTTGAGTTTAGTCTACATAGCTCAAGTATCCCAAAAGTTTTGAGAGCACTAAAATCCATTTATACATTCAAAAACAAACTTTAAGTAACCAGAAATCAAAATACCCAAAATTAAATCACCAAACTCTAATAAAAACTAATCATTCAAAATTTACAACTTTCACTGCGTTATAAAAAAAATATTTCCAGAAAAAATAAAATTTGAAACACTGCATACCATTCAAAATTTACAACTTTCACTGCATTATAAAAAACATTTTCTCTGAGAATAAAATTTCAAACACTGCATACCATGTCAATGTAGCTTACCATGAAAAATAGTTCACCTAATTTTTAGAAGAGAACGAAAATTACCTTGGTCAACAAGAAAATTACTCTACACATTAGATATAAAAAAACTTCAAAGGTCACGAATCTGCGAAAATCCCGTCCCAGGACCAGAATGGCGAAATTTTAACCACAAAACCTTTTGCTTAAACCCTAAGGGCCTTAGCGCCAAAACTAAGAGCCCTGAAATTACAAATATCAGGCCGGACTCCAAACACCCCAAAACCACAATTCGTTGGACGGCGTGGAATCCGGCCGGATCTGTAGAAGCCATTAAAAACGCTTGAATTCACCCAGTGAAATTTCTGTGGGCTATATAAGGCGAAAGCAAAGGAACGAAACTGAAGAGATTACAAAAATCAGACAGAGGGTCCGTCGATTATTCCAGAAAACAAATATACTAAAACGAAAAATAATAAAAACGGCAGATAAATGCACTGTAGGAGCCCTCACTTGACCCATGGTTAAACCCTCTGTGTCTGCGAGCCTTTAGCTCGGAGGTTTAACCGAACCAGGGTTAAGGCACCGTCCACTGATACTTGAACAGGGGCCGTGAACTGCGAGGGGTCATGTAAGCTTTCAATGAAGAGAGAAGAAGAGTATTGGTGCAGTTTCTAGTAGCTGGACTTGAACCCTAGACCTGTGATGCAGCCTGAAACCCTATGGTTTTGGTGTAAAATGGCGGGCATGGACGAAAATGAACTGGCGCATAAGCTATTTGAAGCCGACAAGTGGATGGAACACCCGCCTCAGTCTAAGGATGATCTCGTTCAGGCTTTAGAGGTAAAATTTCATTTTAAAAATAAAACAAAAAATATCTGCTAGGGTTGTCGATGTTTCCCCACCTCCGAACCCCGCCCACCCCCCCACCTTCAAATTCTCGCAGTTTTTGCTTGTACACCGTTTTTCGTTCTTAGAAATTTAGCCTTTAGAAGCTTTGTCTATTCCCCTTTCTGTAAGATGCGGGAACTTTTGATGTTTATTTTCTCGTGCCAATGATTTTTGTTTTTACTCTTTTTTCGTTACCCTCATTTAAATTTCTGTCAATTGTTAAATGGAAATGACTGCAAGAGTCGGGTCTCAAATTTCCCGTTGCAGCTCGGGTAAGTGTTAGCTAGTTTGCTTCTCTTTAAAAACTCTGCAATGGACAGGACGCTTCAGTGTCTTGTTTTAAACCCAGGAAAAGCTGGAAGCAATAGGAAAATAAAAAGAGAAACGACCATTTTACGTCGTCAATTTATTAAGTTTTGTACTGGAGGCTGACCATGGCGAGTGTGCTGAAATCTGAACATGCTTGTAGTTGAATCCAGGACCTGCCCTAGGCTAGCTGGCTCCTCTAACACTAATACACAGACTTTTCACCACGAGAAGTCAGGACCGATAATGGTCTGATACAGAGGTTTTGTTAGCCGCTCTACCAACCCTGGGCGCCCCCCCCCCCCGCCCCCCCAAATCTAATCTACAGGTACACCACAACTCTCTTAGCCGCGGCACTGTCAAAAAATTATTTAAAAAAATACCCAACTCTCTTAGGGTGTGCATAAAAATTATTTCAAAAAATAAAAATTTAGTGAACGAAACAAAGTCTAGTTTGACAAAAATCGTGTTGTATAACGAACATTTCTTTAGCTCGAAAAATCTAACTCAACAGCTAAAGACCACGCCCTTGGTAGCTTCCGAGTGGGAGTTATCGAGGCTTTTAGGAAGCCAGATATGATTTGCAAGAATGGCATAAACCTATTGTCATATTATCCGGCAGCTACTTGTTGCCAATAGTTTTCTCAACGCTTCTGGGAAGTTAGATATGAAGCGCAACAATGGAAAATATGCTATTGGCATGTTAAGGATGTAACACTATCAAATGATGAACCTCATATTTTGATGGTGATAACATTGACCTAGTTCTTCTTTTCCTTAATTAATAATCCTATAGAATAAATGAAAATGCCACATTAAGACATCATGCTTCAAGTGAAAGAAGGCAACTATGGCATCACGAGAAGGCTTATTTTAGAAGATTTTTTTTTATATTTTGAGCTTGGAGAAAATATGTTTTTCAACTTGAATCAATGGAAGGATTTTGTTGGAGTGAGTGCAACTAGTTGTTTTAAAGTTCTCCATATGAGTTCTAAGGTTCTTGGTTTCTATGTTTGCATTCAACCACCAAAAGTTGAAAGTGTTGTGGGAATGCCCAATTTTCTCATCGAGGGGCTGGCTCAAATATATCATCGTTAAACTTTTTAGTTTTCTTTTTTTCTAGCTTTTAAAATTTCTTTGCTTGCTTTGAAGGCTTGATAACATTTCGTTGCAAGAGAAGAGAGACAAGGGTAGTAACAAAATAAGTGTTTGTGAATGATACCAATTATTGTTTTGCATGGAGAGGTTGAGTTTGGTAGTTTCAAGTCACAAAAAATATGAATTTGTTGGGAGTAAGTGAAGTGACTGGAAAAAATTTCTTCGAATTTTTGACGATAAAATGGAAATAAATGAGATAGAACAAATAGGGAGTGATAGTATAGTTGTAAGTGGGATGGGAGACATATTACCTTACAAAGCTTACAAAAGGTGTTAATAGAAAACAAAACCAATATCTCTACAAAATACCCTCCTTATGTTGAGAAACCAATAAGGCAGCAAATTAGGGATGATTTTTTTCTTTACTTGATAATAATTACTTGTGAGTGTTTGTTGGATTCCGATTAAAATTATGTTCTTTCATCAAGAAATTACCAAAATGAACAAAACATGAAGATCACAAGAGATAGAGAACACAAAAAATTAGGCTCCAAGCCAAGGAAAAACCCCACAAGGGTGAAAACCCGACCAACTTCTCTTCTTATAGAATCAGATCAAAGTGAGAAATCCAAGACCCAAGAATCCAACCTCCAAGATGCCAAGTCAAGCCCTCCAAATTTTGTATCATCATGATAGAACCCATCAATTTTTGTCAAAGGAAATATCATCAATCTCAGCCACAATAAATTGCATTAATCTCTGCTCCTATGCCATAGGGAGCTCGCTCTTTATCTCAGATCATTTTCCTCATAGAGTCCGCATTTATTTCAGATCATCTATCATAGAGATCTCAGATTACCTCATATGTATAACTCCAAAAGCTCGCATTTCGTTTCAGAAATTTGCAAGTCTTCTCAATAGTGTGGCCTTCGAACTTCACATGTCCTTGCCTCATAACTTGTTGGAGAGAAGCATTGAATTACTTGCCATTATGGAGGTGGATGTATGCCAATCTATAGTTGTTCTCACATGTGAAAAGGTGTGTTTATTGATAGAGTTGACTTGTCATCCAAGAGGGCAGACTTGGTTCTTGAGGTGAATTGACTAAAAATTACATTTTTAAAAATTATTTTTCCCTTCTCTTTACAAGAAGTTCAAATAGGACATTGACTTTTTGACTCAGTTAAATCCTAGAAGCATGAAGAACATGCTTAACTAAAGAAATAAAAATAATAAAATTTCCTTTTCCTTCTTTTTCTTTTTGCTTTTTATATAAAATACATAATGATACAAGTACAATGATAATTATGAAGTCCGAGCCTAGTTACACTTTTCAAGACCTTATTCAAATAGAATGCCTAAAGTGCAACACCAAAACTCCAAATTGCCAAACACTGCAACCCCCGCCTTAATCCTTTGTTTTGTCCCATTGTCGTTTTCTCTCTAGTGCCCATTACTTCATGCAATGTGTGGTGCAAACATTGGAGTAATGATGCATCTTTCATCCACACCGCGCTGTCTGTGCGTATGGGATGATTGCTTAAATTTGCAATTTCAAAATCAAGCCAAATTTCATGAAATCATCTCTTTCTTTTGCTTTCCTAAATTATGGTCACTTGGGTCAATTTTTGGAGGTCTTATTGTGTATGTGATTTTTCTTTTGTCATTCTCATATTTAAAATTATATAGTGATTGCAATGCACAATAAAAGAACATATTAGACTATTTATTTTACATATTTTTAATTAAGATCTCGGTGAACTGAATTGACATTGCCATAGGTTGAGTGATTACAATCATATTTAATATGCAATATAGTAACCCAAACACAGTTGTCATGTTTATGGTGATAACTTTTTACTAGAAGTTAAAGCAATACCTTTATTCATTTGAAAAGGAAGTTGTTCTAGGTTGCAACAAAATGGTAGAATACTTAGCTTGCAATTTGACTCTAGAAATGCAATTGCAATAAATGTTTTTATGTGAATGTAGTTGTATTTCATGTTTATTATTCTTTTTTCCATGAGGAGGTGTTTATGAAGGCTTTAATTTTGGGAACTCCATGCACCTTCCTTCTAAAATCAAACTCAGGATTTCAATATGAATGTGATCTAATAAACTAGGGAATAATTAATTTCAAGGATCAACATATAAAGAAAAGTGTTAAGAAAGATTTGGATGAATGTAGGGTGCTTTATTTGTATGGATTGGTGGATTGATCTTGGTTGGTGACCATTTCTCAACAATATTGCTATTTTGTTGGAATAATTAATGGCCACTTAACGATTGTCTTGGCCTCACCTATGATTAGTATTTTATTGTACCTATTTGAATTGTTATGTGCAATGGCAATAATGGTTTATTGGCCAATTTCTTTTTGTGTAATTTTTTAAAAATGGATTGTCTTCCCATTTAAATGCACCAGTGCAATCAAAATGATGAGTTAAGTTGTGTGATTGATTCGTACATAGTTTCATTTTTATTGTCTTGCTTTGTGTCTATTTTTATTTTGTTGTGTTTAATGCCCTAATCTGGTATTGAGAGAAAGTTTAAGAGCTTGAACTCATAAGAAGCATTTGATGTGGAAGCATCCATGGGTATTCTAAATAAGTTTTTGGATAACCTATGACTGGAGAAAGTTTGTTGGGAGGAAGCACAAATGGTAAAAGTGTGGTGTAATGTGTAGTTTTGGTGTAAAAAATAAAGTGCATGAGAATTGAAGATAACCACTCAAAGGGTGAATGTTAGGAAGGAGCAAACCAATCATCAGAGTTGAATTAGAGAAGTTCTTAATGTCACCCTTTGAGGCCATCGTGTGAGATTGGTATTTGAAGTTGAGTAAGAATCTCTTATTGAAAAAATACAAGCAAATGTTGCTAAAGTAGTTGTAGAACTTGAGAAAGGAGCATAGTATATAGATTATATAGAATTGTTCGACATTGTATCGATTCAAGTTGGACACAAGCAGGATGAAATTGAAAGAGAACATTGCTACCAACAAAATCGAGGTACTCCAAACGACGTAAGATTTATGTTGGCTATATGAAATACATTTTTGCATGTTTATGGAAGGACACAACTCTTGGATTGAACAATGTTCTTAATATTGTGAGGAGGTTGATGGAAAACTTTTTGAGGTAATACATTGGTATGCTTATACTCGTTGAATGAAATTTTGATTTAAAATAGAGAGGAGTATTTACAACATTTGAAGCTTATGTTTTAATCATTTATGAAAGATGTGTGCACATTAACTTGAAGAAGTTTTGACTTCCTTGAGGAAGTGTAGATATATCTTGATTCATTTTGTCCAAATGCATTGTGCATGGATCCCAAGAATTTAGGGTGATTTAAGATTGATTAGTGTGTGCATAATGTCATTGTGGTGTAGTGTTTCATGCAACACCAATGTTTTATGAAGTACTTAAAGAATTAAATGGAGTATGTATGATGGTTTTACCGAGCACAACATGATGCCATTTTTTATTTTTGAAGAGAAGATCTAGGAAGCAATAGTATTTTGCATTAACAAGTATTGGCACAATGTTCCAACTTGATTGTGGCGCAAGTGCAATTTTTATTTATGTCTTATCAAGCTAAGATGGAAGGCTAGTGTACTTCAATAGGGCAGATTGAATATTTGGTAGGTGAGTTGGAATTTTATGCCATTATGTGGGTGTTGAAGCACTTAAGACATTACTTCTTGCCTAAGTTGTTTGTTTGTGCACAAACCTTTTATTGCTAATGCTTATCAATGCTCATGTGAATGATTCAATGGTAAGTGAGAGGGTTGGACTTCTTGAAGAGATTTGTGTTCTTGGTGAACCATAAGGCATGAATAGAAAACATGTTAATAAATGCACTTAATAGAAAAGTGTGGATGTTGGTGATGATGAAAAATGAGTAATTTGGATGAGAAAATCAATGTTTGGATCATAATGATGGGCATTTATATAGGTGGTGTAGATGTGAAACAAGTTAACATTATAGGGGACAACAACGTAGCTGTAATATTTCTTGCATGATGGCTTTTTCTCGAAGGCAATTGGGTGTCCTTGAAGGTTTGGTGTAGGAGAAATTGAGCAGAGACTTGCATTGTGTGGTGGTTCAAGAGGACATTTTGGTAGCAACAAGATAGATGCTTTTTTGGAGGAGTTACATTTTTGATCAAATATGAAGGAGAAGGTCAATAAATGTGTAGAGGAGTTTAAATTCCTTTAGGTAGCAAAAGGAGCAAGTCTTAATGCAAGATTGTACCCACCATTGCTAGTGTCAAAGATGGTTTGGGAAGATAGTGTGATAGATTTTATACTTAGGTTTCCAAGAGCCTAATTTGGTTACGATGTAGTGTTTGTTGTGATTGAAAGGTGATTTGAAATATAGAAAATTATTGCAAGGGAAACACATAAAAAATTACAATTCCTATCATGACTAGCAATAGTGGGATTGATAGTTTTTTCATAGTTCAAATAGGTTATATTCAAGCATTTGAAGGGAGATTATGTGCAATGTCTAGACTCTGCAAATTTATTTTGTCTTGGAACTTTGCAACACCAGAGGATGGAGAGCTATATGACTACTTGTTGAAAGCTAAAACTTTGCATGGATTTTCATTTAACATCATTTGTATACCATACCCCTTTTTGATCATTGGATTCAATTGTGGTGTGAAGTACAACATTCCAAAATCATAGTAATACTTTGGAGTTAATAAACATGCTTATTTGCATTGCGATTTCTATTGCTTGAGATAAATTGATGGCATGATTTGTCTGAAGTTGTAGCATATTGTGGCATATGGATGTTGAGTAATTCAATAGGCTTCCTTGGATGATTATTGACAATCGAAAATGACTAACTTGTTTAGTAGTGGATTGCTTTATTGATAGGGGGTCATGAAGGGAAATAGTGGATTTTTTTAGCAATATGGGTGTCACGAGGGTGGTAGGATAACAAGGCAACACAGTCAGCCACTTTTGATTTTCTCTCGTTAGAATTTGATGAATCATGGTTAAATTCACTATGGAATTGATTGAAATTGAATATTTTGATTGCACAATTTGTTTCAACACCCTCAAAAGCCCTTGTTGCACTTAGATTATGTATTCTATCATTAGATGCATGCAAGTTCATCAAACAAGAATTTTTTTCTTGGTTGTTGGATTCTTGTTAGTTTTGCCAAATTAGAGGGCCTATTCTTGCATTCTACTCAAGACACGATGTTGTGCAAGAAGACAACATGGACTCATGTGCTCTTTGAAAAGGATTTGTACAATTTGGTCCACCATCATTAATCAACTCCCTCCCTTTGTGACAATAGATTCATAATTAATTCTCTCAAGTGTTGTGTCAATTGATATACGCTAACTGAATATTGTATTCGGTCCACAAACAAAGGGACAAATTGAGGCAGTAAATCATATTGATATATAATTGATTTTAAACTTGGAAATAGATACTCCAAAGTACAACACAAATATAGTTGTGCTTTACACATGGTCACATGAACTTTATTGAGTTGTGCCATGGATTGTTGTTGAAGGATCCATTAGTTATTTTGGTTTCCATTCTTGAGGCAATTACAATGGAGGTTGTTGCACATGGGAAAGCCATTGTGTTCATTGATTGTTGTTCAACAAACCACAGTAAACTTTGAGGAGTTTTGTAGAAGTGTTAATAGAAGCATAATGCCAAACACGATGAATAATTTAAAGCATTGATTTTCATGCAAGAGATATAGTTTGGGATTGTCTTTATTGTTTCTGTAAAAGCATAAAGCCCAAACATATCAATGCAAAGGATTAGTTTCATGCAAGAGATGAAGTTGGGTTGTGTCTTCATTGTTAAGGAAGAGCTCTTTATGGAGAAGGAAAAATTGCTCAAGCTGGTCAAATATGGTCAATGCACTCATTGAACATATTAGAAAAAGCACTTTTAAGTTGGAGTTATCATGGTGTACAAGGATCCATCTAGTGTTCAGTTTGGATTACATGAAAGTATATGAACCATTGATGCTAGATGAATGTCATGCCACCTCCTAAAGATTTGTTGTTAAAGTTGATGTAGATCTTGAATAGTATATTGGTTTGTTGTGCAAAGATTGGATGATCAAATATGAAACTATGCAACTTGTTTAACATAATGTCTCTTGTTGGCAAGCGATACACTTCAAATCAAATTCACTATAAATTCTTTTATGGTAGGAAATTATTCTGGAACAACAATGCCTTAGCATAGGGCTTTGACCTCAAAGGAGGTAGAAGGTTGATTAGTCCACGATAGTTGGAGTTTGTTGTGCTAAGGAGAATTTTGACTACTAAAGGTGTGTGAATTTTGCCTTCATTTTAGGAGAGCGGAATTGTGCACAAGAATCAATGGAATTCACACATTAGAGGGAGCAACCCCTTAGTGCATGGTGTGTGTTTACCTGTATCATATTTTTTTATGCTTATAATTACCACCATATAAATACTATGGATTTATGAAGGAAGAAAAGGATATGCTTTGCCTTCCCTTAGCTAGATTATTTAAACTTCTTGTGACATTGCGGGGCGGGGGTGGGGTGGAGTGGGGTTGCTGAGGAAAACATCATAGGTTTATACTTTTGTGGAATATTACCTTCTCAAAAAATATATAGTTGGAAGTTTGCCTTAATTTTCACGCCATTTTCATTGTAATGATGTTGTCAAATTTTGCTTAGTTTATTAGTACCATCTTTCAAATGTTGGTTAGTTGAACTATTTGCAATATGTGTGGTGTTTATGCTAATTCTACAAGGAGCTTTGTCATGTTGAATTAGATCATTTTGTTTGTGTCACCTTTTGTTGCAAATATTTATGATGTTGCCACTCCTATTCTTGTCATTAAAAATGTTGTTATATGTCAAAGATCGTTCCTCCATACATTTGATGACGTTATGGTGCCATCATCACTTGTATGTTCTTAGATGGGTTTTTAAAACTTAATAATTTTAATGTCGAAACTTTTGAAGCATAAAATGCTTCTTCTTTGCAAGTTTGTCTTCTAATTTTATTTCCAAATTAAACTAAATTTGAACTTGCCATTTGTTTCATCTTATTTTGCCTTGAACTTTCTCACATTTTGAGCAATTCGCACAAAATTTTTAGCATCTGTCCACCGTGTTAAATTTGGTCACATTCTTGCTACTCTTGTACCAATATAATTTTTAAAAGGATGCATGCACACATTCATGGACATGAGTGGAGAGAATATGAAGCATTCGGTTAATGTTGCAAGGAATACATTATAGTGGGAATTGTGATACGCTACCCATGTAAACTTTTATACCACAATCTCTCATGTATGCCATCTAGTGTTGCATGTTCATGGCACTATTAGGAAGTGAATGTGGTTGGATGCCTTGATATTTATTTGTATATTGGTCACATGCTTCTAAATGCTAACATTAAGATAACTTACTTAATAGAGGTCACTTGTTACAAGCATTAGCGTATAATTATACATCAATATATATTGGAGTTTGTTGTTTTATCCAATGAAATGAATTATCATATCTCTGATCTAAAATCTTAATAAGAAGGGTTGTTGAATACAAAGAATATTCGATGTCAATAAAATTAAGTACTCCTATGCGTATAATTATACATCAATATAATATTGGAGTTTGTTGTTTCATCCAATGAAATGAATTATCATATCTCTGATCCAAAATCTTAATAAGAAGGGTTGTTGAATACAAAGAATATTCGATGTCAATAAAATTAAGTACTCCTATGCTTCATGATGAAAAAGGAAACATAAAATCGAGTATGAAAAAGAATACACACCAAGCAATTCTAAAGAAGCTAATGCCGATGAAGGCACTGGTTTAGATCCACCAAAGACTGCCATTTTTGTCAAGGAAAACAAGTGAAGACTCAATGTTAAATGGAATTCCTAGTGACCATGGAGTGAAAACTAGTAGGATGAGACAATGAGTGAACTTTGCCTTCATAACAATAAATTTTGAACTCATCCTAACTAAGACATCCTCGATAAAGCATCAATGTATGAGGAGAGTGTTATGGATGAGGAATATTCTTCATTGATGAAGAACAAGACATTAGAACTTGTGAAGTTACACACAAGAATGGCACAAATTGGATATATATGGGCCTTTGGCTAGAGGGTTTGAACTTTACACGAAAAGAAGGGATTTTATAATAGGGCCTTTGCATCTACAATGGAATTGATCACAATTATTAGAATGATGCTTGCTTTGGTAGCAAAACTTGGATGAAATGTACATTAGATGATGTTAAGAATGTCTTCCTAAATGTTGATATGAAGGAGGATACCTGCAACTTGCAAGTAACATCCTTAGGGCTTTTGTGCAAACCTATAAAGGCCTTGTATGGATTGAAGCAACTCTAGAGGATTGACATAGAGATTTAAGGAATTGCTTGGCATGTTAGATTCAAAAAGAGTTTGTTCGACAACTTGTATGTTAAGACAAAATTCAGATGATGTGACATGATCATACACGTCTGAGTCGATCATAATGGTATGCTACAAAGACTTGATCAAATGAGCGAAGAAAAATTTGGAAATTGCCTTTGAGATGGCAAACTTGTGCCTTATGAATTAATTCCTAGGGCCTAGAGGAGTGGAAAATTCAAGTCTGGCACAACTATCTCTCAAAGCAAATATGCAAGGGAGTCAATTAGGGAAACTTTGGAATGTGGTTCGTCCATAGAGATTGGTTTGAAGTTAACAATTAAGGATACATTTAGGCTTTAAGCCAAGAAATGGGACCACCTAATTTTCACATGAATATACTGGGCAATGTTATGGATGGCAAGAAGCTTACGTTAGAATATATAGGAGCAGCGTGGATTATAACAGAGATGGTGAGTTCTATCTTACATGCTTTACATACTGCTAATTGGGCAATATCTGATTGCAAAGGATGGTATATTTTTTCATGTTATTCATCCTGTATTGAGTGTCTTTTTTTCGTTCATTCTTGCTTGTCACAGTCAAACTTTTCTCAAGTAAAGTTCCTTTGTATAGGACGAGGAAAAACATTCTGTCACATCCTTCATTTGTTTTAGAAGATAAGCTCAAATGCACTTTTAGTGGGGAGTTTAATATTGAATGCTAGTGGCAGTTGTTGGATAGCCTTGTCAGGAATGGATACTTAGAGTTTTCTGTAGCTGCAGAGAAGCTCCTAAATTTACCTGCTGGTCTAATCAGTTGCTGGTTTATTTATAAATCTAATTATTCTCAGGCTGGCACATTTCCATTCGATTATTTGCTACAGGAGTATTTAATCTCCTTGCCACTAGGGCATCTTATATTATTAGCTTTTCTGTTTGTAATACTCTATTTTTACTTATATTTGTCTCTCATTTTGTGAGTATAATTTTTTAACTAAACCTTTTTCAATGATGCTAATACTTGATTGTTCCCAACTCAGAAAGTGGAAGACTATTTATCTATGGTGGAACAGTCACCTTCTGAGATAATGCAGGATGCAGTGCTTCCATCCATGAGTGCGTTGGTAAAGCCAGAGCTTCTAAGGCACCAAGACAAAGATGTCAGGCTCATTGTTGTTACTTGCATTAGTGAAATCACTAGAATAACGGCACCTGAAGCACCATATAATGATGATTTAATGAGGGTACTTTTCTGTTCCTTGCAAAACATATGCCCAGTCATTCACTGTTTATTTTGTATGAGTAATTTAAGCTTGTATTGAGTTAAACAGTGTCTGTTGTTTGTTTGCTAGTTGAGTTAATGATTTCAAACATTTGAACTTCTTTTTAATCTTTTGCAGGAAATATTTCAGTTGATTGTTGGAAGCTTTCAGGGACTAGATCAAATGAACAGTCCCACATTTGGAAGGAGGGTAACAATTTTAGAAACTGTTGCAAAAGTCAGGTCATGCGTTGTCATGCTGGACCTTGAGTGTGATGATCTCATCCTTGAAATGTTTCAACATTTCCTTGCCAGTGCTAGGTAAACATGTTCTCAACTTCTCATATGCTTTGAAATTCTAAGTGCTGCCACTAACAAAGCACATTATTCATGTCTTTTCTCACCCTCCATACTCCTATATTCTTCTATTATCTAGGGCAAACTACATGATAGTTATAGTTTACAGAAGAGCCTTTGGAAGACAGGGCTTCCATTCTTTTTAATTATTATTATTTTTTGTTCGTTTAATTTTCTATTCTTATTTTTAAGGAGCTTGCATCTAGTTCACAATTTGATGCCTAACTGCTCATTCCTAGAAACCCTCTAATTTCATATATTATATGATATTGATAGATAAAACAGCAAGGCTATCTTGATGATAGATGGACATACGAGTTAATGAACGTGGACTAATGTTATGTCAAGAGTTCGGAGAGAAGTTGTAGTGACTGACATATAGCTGGTATTTAGGGGTCTTACACTTCTCCACAAGAATGAAAGTAATACGATTATGGCTTGTGGTTGATGAGGGTAACAATGTGATGGTTTATGGTTGATGATCCTTGTTACCCAATCAAATATTTAATTTTCTTATGAGGATATGTTGTTTATATAGATATTTGAACTTTTACATAAATAATTTATATGTAGGGTTAAATAATTTGTTTTTACTTATAATGTTGTTACCTAAGTCACTTGACACGGCGACAAATTAGTGAAATACACATAAAATTGAAACACAAAAAATATTCAATTTAGAAACTAAAATATTTATATATAATATACAAATTCAATCATGCATCCGACTAGTACTACAACAACGTCGATGAATTGACAAAAACAAGAAATTTGAAACCATAAAGTGCATTTTTACCATTGGATCATCAAAATTGAAATGTATTACATAGATGTTGACTCATTGTGTCACTGGCTACTGTAGGTGGGAATGCCAATGGCATATACAAAATAGGGTAGCTACTGGAACCGTAGATAGGGATGGAAGAATCTCATAGCTCATGACTCTCAATAGTTCCCCATGTCATAAGACATCTTGTTTCTATAGATTTTTGCAGCATTGCATAAATAATTTATATCTAGGGTTAAATAGGTTGTTTTTACTTGTAATATTGTTACCTGAGCCACTTAACATGATGACAAATTAGTGAAATGCACATAAAAGTGAAATATAGACAAAGATTCTATTTACAAACTAAAACATTTACATGATGTTGATACAAATTCAATCATACATCCGACTAGTACTACATCAATGATGATAAATCTACAAACACATAAGAAATTAAAATCATAAAGTGCAATTTTTCATTAGATCATCAAAATCGAAATGTATTACATAGGTATTGACTCATTGTGTCACTGCTACTATAGTGGGAATGCCAATGGAAAATATAGAATAGGGTAGTTACTAGAACTGTATATTTGTATGAAAGAATCTCATGGCTCACGACTCTTAATAGTTCCACATGTCATCATCATCAAAATCAATCTCATTGCTACTTCTCTTGACTCCATCCTCATCTTCTAATACTGGTTCATTAAGATCTGTGCTCACTGATGCAAACTCAACATTGCTGTCCAAACCCATATCATCAAAAACATATCACACATTTTGTCTTTCCCCTTCAACCATACCTCTCTCTACTTGTAAATAAGGAAGGTTGATGTGCACATACATCACTGTCTCTGCTTTGGATTGCTCAAGCCTTCTCTTCTTCTAACTATTTTCCCATGTGTTCCAATTACTCTCATCATTCAAGAGGATGAAGTAACTTGAGAGAGGAGCCTCATGGATAATTACTGTATAAAGGGCATGTTGACCTATGAGTTCCCCACCTAGCATAGGGCTTGTTAGCCCCATACCTGTAAGCACATAATACTCATAGAAAATGCACAAAAATATGCAACTTCTCTGATGAACAATCTAAAAGCTAGTTTCTTTTCATTTGGACACAGATTTTCTCTACTTATTTGCAGTGGAATAGGAATAGAAATAAACAGTCACTCAATAATTCAAGACAAAAAATTTCTAGGGAACTCAACAGGGAAAACCCTCTGTTTGTTTGAGAATTTTATTGATAGAAATTGAAAGCAATGGATCTCTTACAACACAATCCTGTTTCATTAGAGAAAACAATGTATTCTCCCTGCTAGTCCTTAGCTGAAACACCTTGCAAGAATGCTGATCCTGCTTCTTCCTTTCCTTGTATGGCTGAGCTCCTATTTCCTTGCGCGTATTTCTCCTAAATCCCAGTGCAATAGATTCTCCTATTATTTAGGATATACTGCAAAATTCTAGTGCATTCCTCAAGCAATTCTCCTCTATCAATCTGCCCTTCCCACCACAATCTCCTGCACAAACTCGTGCTCTCTTTTGCCTTGTCTCACCAACTCGTGCTCACAAAACAATGATCACAATTGTGCCTTTCGATTTCCTTGTAAGAAATTCAAATGGGCTAAATCTGGCTAGTTTTATTTTTGGAAAGCCTAACTAGTGATTGATGAGTTAACTAGTCCAATTGACTCAAGCAGCTTGTCTAGTCTCAATTGAGAACTTGAGATTCAATCACTCGGCTTTTCCAAAGATAGCTCGCACTAGAAGACAACAAACATAGCCTTCCACTCTTGAATATTTGTCAAACTGGTTCATGAACTGTCTTAACTTATAAGAACTCGCCCTATTTTTTAGGAATTCACCCTGAATTTTAGGACTCGTGCATGCCAAGGAAAACTGCTTCTTGGCCTCTTTGACTAAGGCGCAAGTCAAAGGAGGAGCTTTCTTGCTACTATTTTCAACAATACTCTCCAAATCTCCCAGTGTTTTTGGAAAACTTTATGAAGGCCACTTCCACCTCATCAAGGATGCTCTATCGTGATATGTGTCTAAATGCGTCCTCAGCCCCTTGTGAAATCTAGCCATCCATGTGAGGAGGGAATCTATGTGAAGGCCCGGCATTGATCCAATCATTGTTGTAGTATTTGGGATTCAATGAATGAGCCAAGCAATGCGAAAGTGTGCAATTCTTATCCCTCTTGCTTACAAGAATATTCTATATGGTGGTGAAGAGTCTTTGTTGATGTTTCATACTCAAGGCACTTATTCTATAAAATAATGGCATTCATGGACTCAATCATGGAATCCAACCCTAATAAACCTTTTCTGGGATGGGCTGTTTTGTTTCTACAAATTGCAACAAATCAATGATAGGGTTCATGATATTAATGGTAAGATCTACCCTCTCCCACCAACCATCATCTAACATTGTATCCTTGACCTTTTTTGAAGTTGTTTGATCTGTCTTTCTCCAAACAGCCAAAACTTCGAAATAAACATGGCTCCAAGAGCGGTCTTGGCCTCCCTCCTCCCTCGACCTCTTAAGCATGATGAATGAGGAGGCAGACCACATATCTGCAATATTCAACAAAGATAGATATGTGTACATTTTATAGATCATGGGGGCTTTGGTATGGTTTTGTACCTAGGAAACCGATTCGTCCTAACCCCCTGCGAATCCCGAATCCGGCGAATCCGACACGATTCGGTCCGGATTCGTGTCCAAATCACAGGACACGTCGTGTCTGTTTTCGACACGTCGTGTCCGAGGGCGTGTCGCGATTTTCAGGGGTGTGTCGCGATTTTGGACACGTGTCCGTTTCCAGGACTCGCTAAGCTCAGCGCGGGTATGAAAAGGGCGTGTTTGCTCATTAATATTTTTCATTTGGTAAGTGATTTTGCTATTGCAGCAAGGAGTAGAGCATTTTGGCAGCTTCATAATCAAGTCTAGGCCCTAGTATTGATATGCTATTCATGGTAATGTTAAATTCTTAAAGTAAAAGTGACATTCTCCTTAATCTTCATTTTCATCCTTTTACTTAAATTTTTAACATTACCATGAAATGACTCAGGATGTTGAGAGTGGTTCCGGCCTCATTGGATTTCATATGGAAAGTAAATTTTAGATTTCATTCAAATCTAGCAGACTTATCAGTTTTTCAGGATTTTAGGATTTGGGGATTGCAATGTTTCCATTGAATTTTGTCATGTATTAGGGTATGAAACTCGTATTAATCAAGAGCACCAAACCAAGAGCTTCTGAATATGTCGCTCCCGCTCCCCGCTTTCGCTCCCGCTCCCAAGTAACACTGTTCCTAATGATATGGGTCTGGACAACCATTGTTGAGTTGGCATTGGCCAACATGGATCTCAATGATCCAGTGCTAGAGCCTGTTAGATTTGATGACTTAGAGGGGTCAGCCTCCCTACCAGCAGATGCAAAGGCGACTATGGATACAGAGGAGGAGGATGGAAAGAAGAGCAGTGGGGACCATGATGATGGGGACAGTGATTCTGATTCTGATGCTGATGATGCCTTGAGGCTTGTATACCTGTATTTGTTTTATATTTTCTATTTCTATTTGCCATTGCATTGCACCAACACTACCTATGTAACACATTTTGATTTGATGACTTAATGAGAAAACTACAGTTGTCAGTGTGTTTATCTTACTATCTTGTAGTTGTAAGTTGTCTTTCAGTATGAATTATGAATCATGATTTAAATTTTTAATAGATTTATCATTTATGTGACCAGTACCACTAACATTTATTTGAATTTTGTTGTACTATGCATGCTAATAGCTATAGATGAAGATCTATGTTTGAAATCAATAAATTTGTATCATTAATTAAAATTTGTGTAAGAAATATGATAATATCTAATTTTTAATATATATATATATATATATAATAATAAATATATAATATATATATATATATTTTAAATATTATTATATTATAATATATATATTTTTTAATAAAATAATATATAACGTGTCCTAACGTGTCCTGTTCCGGGTCAGCGTGTCCCAATCCGACACCACGAATCCCGAATCCTACGTGTCCCGAATCCCCGTGTCAGGTGACTTAGTTTGTACATATTTGTGGATATGGTGTGCATTCTGAATAAGACTTCCTATCCGTGACACATTGGAAGAAATAAATTTAAGTGCTAAATTCAAAGGATGTACAATGCAAGGTGTTTAAAATATCTGTGGGTATCACCCATATTGTGCATTGTTTTATTTTCCAAGAGCATCCACTGATTTCAAGAAGACTGTTCATTCATCGAAGACACCATGAAGGTGATGAGTGGATGGTTTGCTGTATCCGTCCATCCATTAGAAACAATGCTAACCCCAGGTGATGGCCATGCTGATTTAGTAGGTTCTATCATTTTATCCACTCCTTCTTTGCCTTAAGGAATAATGTGTTTCAAAACTTTTCTAAACTACGAGACACAAACCTTGTTGGTGCCCCTTTAAGTAGAGCTCAACATATCTCAATAAATAAAGGTGACCGTGCAACATAAATAAGATGAAGTTGAAATACAAAAAAAGGAATAGAAAAACCCAATGGTAAGATAATCTCTTCTCGCCTCTCTTGCTGAAATGTCTTTTCTATTGGACCCACTGCTCTCATTTTTGTTGCTTGACCTGCAGCCCACTCCCAAATGGATAATTGCCAGAAATTTTTCTCAAGAAGGGAAGAGGATCCATGTTATTAGTTTTCTTACATTTTGCTGCCACCATCACCATACCAACATTGGACTTTTTATCAATTATTTTCATTTGGATGTATTCACTCTCGAGATGCTCCAAGTCCACAAGATGTGCCCGATAAATGCCCCTCAACTTGGGAGTAGGTGCTTTGAATTGACTATAGCAAAACCTGCATGTCCAAAAACATTCCCTGCTCCCTTTACCTTGCTTCTGGGCCTGTGATGTCTTGTAACATACTTACACAATAGATACCTATTGTTCTTGAACCTGCTGTCATGTAACGTACTTCCACAATAGATACTTATGTTCTTGAGCTGCTGTCTTGCTAAAAGATTGTTTTTTTTGGCATTTGAAGCTTGCTGTTGCAGCCCCCCTTCCAGTAGATGGAATCCTTGATGAAAATGAAGGGGAACAACATTAGTGTGACTGGGGGCATTACTCCCCTTCTTTGTCCCTTTTCCAGCTTCCCTTGATTGAGCCATTATTGTTATGAGTATGAAAGAAAAATGGAGTGCTGTAGAAAAATCTTAGAAAATGGTGGGCAAATCCACTTAACCGCACCTCGAATGATTTCTAATGCTGCCCAGTT